>OVAX01004558.1:0-12704 GCA_900406405.1 Lepidium africanum | reverse complement strand
AAACTCTTTTATATACTCACTTTCAAGAAACCTTTCGGAGCAATCATACCGATCAAATCAGATTTCGGAACTATTTAATATCATTATTATATTCTTTTTATAACAGTTTTTACTTTTTTCATCTGAATATGTCTGATATTGATTTGAAATAACATACAAAGTAAATGACTGCAATAGACTACATAAAGAACAAATGATGCCCGACAAACATATAAACACTTAAATTGAAATAATCTCTCTCGCAATTAAGGAAGGTCGCCCTAGCCGCCAATCTTGTCGATTTGGTTTCAAGAAAACGGCGTTCATGGTGGCTCTAATGGATTAAGATCTATGGTTGATTTGGGTGGAAGTGTTTCGCGTAAGGCCGGACTTAGACGAAGGTGTCTTATGCGATGATACTCAGGTTCGACGCTGCTTCATGTGACGCAGGGTCTGAGAGGTTTCGTCAGTTTCCTTTGTCCAGTCCTTGTGCCTTTCGTTTTCTCCGTTTTAGCTTGGTCTTCTCCTGTGTTTTTAGTTCTTGATTTCTAGTATTAAGAGGGTTTAATTGAATGGGTACAACTTGGTCTGAGATCAATAGGGTTTAGATTAATTCCAATTCTTATGAGCCTCTTATGGACTTTCTGGGATTATTGTTTTGCTTTTATTTTTTCAGATCTTGATTAGTTCTAAAGTCTCTTAGTCCTGTTTCTCGTTTCGTGTTTCTCCTGCTAGTGTGGTTGTCGTTTGAAGCCTTTCTTCCAGTTGGGATATGGATGCGTTGGAGTTGGTTTCAAGAGTACAAGTCCTGCAGCTTTTTCTGCCTTCTCTACTATTGGTTTTGGTCTCGGTCTTCTTTCTCTCCTCAGGCCCTCCGTGATTGTAGATGTCCTCTTCGGTGGGTTATTCGCGTGGTCTTGTTGTAGGTTATGGCGTGGTCTTGTTTCAGGTTATGGCGTCTACCAGTTTCTTATAGAATGGTTGTGGTTTAATCTTTACTCTGGTAGTTTATCTTAGGTTCTGAGGAGTCTTAAGAGTTAATCATTTTTGTTGTATCCTTCTTAATTTCTTCTTTGTTAGCTTTCCTTCTTCTAGGACTTAGTTTCCCTTCTTTGGGCTATCCTTCCGGGGTTTGTACTGTAACCGCTGGGTCTATAAGAACTCTTTCATGTGGGAGTGTTGCTCTATCATTCTAATATATAATTTACCAGTGAAAAAAAAAACAAACAAACAAATGATGCTATCAATCTTACAAGAAGCACCAGAGAAAGTGCGACAAAAGAGATGTTGTCGTCGATGCTGTGTAAGCCACCGATGGCGCGATTCAGATGGAGGAGCTAAGTTTCGGCTGGGTTAAGGCGAAAGCGACGCAGTTTTAAGAAAGACAGCCTAAAAATATTAACGGTGAAAGTCTTTGTATTGCCAACTAACGGTAAACTATACTCTATTTTTTTAAATCTATATTTACATATATACATATTATATTGAACATGAGTTTATATAAAGTACTATTATTTATGTGGATCTGATCTTAGTGAATCGCTATATAATTTTTGCATCTTTTTCATGTTTTTAACTGATTGAATTATGTGACATATGTTTAATTAATTAATCCGTTGACAAAAAAAAATTTATGTAACATATGTAAAAACTCTAAAAAATTTAACAAAAAAATTATAGATAAACTTTCTTATGATTTGGATGACTCTGTTAATGGTTCACATGATGAATTTGATCATTTCCCACTATAGGTGAAATATCAAAAAAAAAATTAAAAAGTAAGTTTTGACCTATGGTTTTAGAAATTATCGATTCAGTTAGACTAGTGAGAACTTAAATAGAAAATATACAAGAGTAAGGAACCGAGTCTGCACTTTATTGTTATAACTAGGATGCTATCGATGCTAGTAGCGTGTGGTTATTTCTTTTATGTATTTAAGTTATAATATTATTTTGTTAAATGACTGTTAGAAATGGGTTGTTGCATGTTTAGTCTTAGGATTGGTCTTACATTTGGTTAATCATATGACCATACATGAAAGTTCATGATATTTGAAGGACATTTTGGTTGGTAAAATATTTTGGTGCAAATAAATTACTCTTAATTCACGCTCCTAATTTTATTTATTGCACTTATTTGAATAAACAATATCATAAACTTTAGCGAGGGATGTTATTGTTTTTTTAATAATTTTATTTAATATTGTTTGTTCAAGTAATTACATATAGATTTCAAATTTGTAGATCAACCTCCACTTGAGAACAAGAATTATTCTTGCCCAGATTTGTAATTTTTGTACCAATAGTTATTCTAAGACAAAACATATACTACAAATGTGTGGTTAATGACAAATATATATATATATATGAAATAGTATTAATGATTGTTTTTAAAATTAGTATTCAGTTCTAATTGAAGAACTTAAGTTATTGATCAGACCATTATCGATCCAATGGTTAATTAAAAAAAAATAGTACTCTAATAGATATTGCATAGTTGGATTACAGATTAGTTTTATATTCAATGTGGTCCCTATTCAAGTTGTACATGAATTTGGCATCTATATCTCTTAATATGTGAATGTATATTCTCGCTTGGAACTGGTTTTGTTTATCATTGATTTTTGATAGAGTGAGTCTAACTTGGTTGAAAGGTTTTTGTTAATTTTACACACTTAAGTTAGGAATGTTTTTTCATGTTTAGGGAACTACCTTCCTTTTTCCTCCTCAGTAAATACTTTTATATGATAATAAGAAAAATCGAACAAAGAAAAGAAAGCAAAATGATTGATGAAAAATGAACATGCATCGTGATTTTAGATGGTACAATATCCTCACCAACTTGGAAGTGACACAATTATACATAAGTAGATCTAAATCTTTTTTGTAGAATTATGGGTTTCCAACTCAAAACTAATTGGCAATGAGTAGAGAGGCTCAAATCCCATTATATACTAGAGTCAATTCGCCATCCTTAGCGATGTGAGATATTCTCACACCTCCCCTCGAGACAATGGCCCGGCTAGTCATTAGTCTCGACAATTCAATTTTGGGTCAGATTAATCGGGCCTCTTTCGATGGGCTGGATCGGTTCGGGTGGGGCAGGTGTGTTCAGGCTCTGATACCATGTAGAATTATGGGCATCCAACTCAAAATCAATTGGCAATGAGTGGAGAGGCCCTTATCATATATATAGTAGAGTCAATTCCCCATCCTTAGCGATGTGGGATATTCTCACACCCCTCCTCGAGACAATGACCAGTCTAGCCATTAGTCTCGACAATTCAATTTCGGGTCAGATTAATAAGGCCTCTTTCGATGGGCCGGATCGGTTCGGATGGGGCAGGTGTGTTCAGGCTCTGATACCATGTAGAATTATGGGCTTCCAACTTAAAACCAATTGGCAATGAGTGGAGAGGCTCAAATCCCATGTATACTAGAGTTAATTCCCCATCCTTAGTGATGTGGGATATTCTCACACCCCTTCTCGAGACAATGACCAGTCTAGCCATTAGTCTCGACAATTCAATTTCGGGTTAGATTAATAGGGCCTCTTTCGATGGGCCGGATCAGTTCAGGTGGGGCAGGTGTGCTCAGGCTCTGATACCATGTAGAATTATGGGCTTCCAACTCAAGACTAATTGGCAATGAGTGGAGAGGCTCAAATCCCATATATACTAGAGTCAATTCCCCATCTTTAGCGATGTGGGATATTCTCACATCTTTCTTCTCTATTAATGGCTTAGACGGTAAGCAACTCTTCACTTATCACTTACTGCTNACGGTAAGCAACTCTTCACTTATCACTTACTGCTTTGATTCTCGCTTTTGTTTCGTTGTTCTCTCTCTTTCCTTCAACAATAAATAGGTATCTCAGAGAATCACTTGCCGGTATGAGAAATATTCTGACGATTTCTTAGTTTCTAAGAAGCAATAACAACAGTTTTCATACCGGTGTCTCTCAAAATTCCGACAATAATCTGGATCTTTTTTCTAAGATCCGCCACTCATTCGCATTGGCTTCTTCTGATGATTTGCCTGACGGTTCTTTTCAGATTCACTTTCAGTTTTGAGTTTTTGTGAAAACTGAGAGAGGGTAATGAAATTGCTTGAACAAAATTGTCTGTAAATGATATATAGGATGATACGGTGGTTATGTAAGTGATGAATATGAAATGCGAAACTTGCAAAAAGAAATAAGTTAAAGTGGGAGTGAAAACTAAAGTAGTGGGAACGTGAGATCTTAAAATCACATGAACGGATGATTAGAGGAATATGTGTGATCGTGTGTTTTTGAGGGTGTTTTGAGTGAATTAAAAGTTTAGAGACTAAAACAAATTTTTTAAAGTACATTTTGTAATTATTTACAAATAGAAGTTGTTTAGAGAAATTGACTTCAAATTAAAATTTTATTCAAGTCTCAACTCTTACATGGTACTAATTAGGGAGAGAAGACTTTTAAAAAAAGAAACAAAATTAACGGAAACTGCCCCGATATACATAATTTCGATGACAAATCTGGTACAATACTTATAATTTTAACTTAATTTTTTAAACTTTTTAGAATAAAATAGATTGATATGAAGATTAAAGAGTCTACAAAGCTGGAGGAGGAAGAAGCCACTTGGATCCTTGGATATAGCCAAGGGAAAGGAAACGTGCAGCTTCCTTGTGGTCAATGTCTTGCGTTAATGGAACTCTCTTAGCTTTGTGTGATCCCGGTCCCGAACACTTGTACTCTCCGTAGAACACGGCTCTGTCATAAATTGATGATTATGAGATCACAAGACCAATTGAATCATCAATCAAAACATAAATTTGTGAAACCAAAGTTCGAACTTCCTCCCTGGTGTGGGGATGGTGGGAGAAAAAGAGGCCACTTGACAAAAAATGAAATAAAAAAACTTACTTGTCACGAGCGGGCTCTTTGTTTTCTTGCCATCCAGCTGGATTAACGACACTAGTCATCTCAGTGTAGGCATATACGACCTTGGGATGAGTCATCCACGACCTACCTAAGTAGATTCCTTCACCATCTCCAGTGATCTTGCCGTGCACAATAGAGAATCCACTCTTCTCTTCCGTACTCTTTCCTGCGTGTGCTGTAATCACTCTAATACCATCTCCAACAACGTGCATTTGTGTTTGCTGTTTTGAAAATGCATATATATAAGTATTCAGAAACTTTAGTATATGAGAGTCTAGATTTTGAGGTGTTTACGTACCAAGTACAAAGAGGTTCCACTTCCGAAGATGAAATCGAATGTTCCAGCTACGTAACAATCCTTGAAGAAATGGTTTCCGGCGTCATCACAAACTGTGTCTTGGAAACCGTAGAATTTGCAGTTGTAGAAAGCAGCTGCGTTTCCAGAGATTCTCATAGCTACGGCTTGTCCTCCCTTCGATTTACTATCTGGCTTTGGTGCTGAATTCTACATATAAGGGAAGTCAATTTATCTCTAGTTTCCTTATTCAACATTTCTTTGATATCTTTTATCATTCCACATCATTTTCTCTTTCTTCCATATAATATTTCAATAGGTTTCTATCTTATAATAGTTTTGTTTGATAAAACTCAACACCCTATCCCATAATTTTAATTTTATATTATTATTTTCATTTATATATTATAATTATATATTAAGAATAATAAAAATAAAGTTTCAATAACTAAAAAGTTTAACAGAAAATTGTAAATATTTTTTGTTATATATTCAAAATTATTCTTATCATTAAAAATACTAAATATAAGAAATCAAAATATTTTATTAAAGCAAAAATAATTACAAAAAAAACTCAGATTCTTATAAATTTCACACTTTGACAAAAAAAAAGAAAAAAATAGGTGGATAGTGAAAATGGTAGTTACTAGAATATTGGGTATTGAAATGATTATTTGTTGGAATCCATACTAAGACAAATATGTTTAAAAATAAGAATATTAAAAATGATAGTAGAAAAAGTATAGGAGAAAAGACGATTTTGTTTTTTCTGTGCCAAATTAAATAAACCAATTATGTACTTTTAGAGAATAAAAAATAATGAATTTTTAAAAAATTATATTTTTATAAAATTTATAAAAAAATGTAAATCACTTAATTTAAATGTTTTGAATAAAACAAATCTCAAAAATTTAAAATACCAAATAAAATTTGGACACATGTCCATTTGGTCTTTCTCTCCCACCTCTTTTCACCAATTTTTATTATTTTTTAGTTGATTTAATATGTTGAATCAATTCAACATCCAAACTTGCCACATCATCATTTTTTTATTCAATAGTTGAATCTCCCAGCACCACTATTGTATCTAGTCTTAGATATCATAGAATATATTGGATTAAAATGATTTCAATTTCCAATATAGGACAATGTAGTATAATCTAACATCTCAAAATACCACAACTAATATATTATGCACATCTGTTTGGTTTAATCGTGAATTCTGATACTATGATTAGTTATGAGTTTTAAACTTAAAACCAATTGACAATGAATATGGATTAAATCATCCCCAACTTTCGATTTGGGAGATCAGTTAGTACATTCTAACAAATTCACACATAGATGTAGATAGATTAGTCACCTTGACGACGATGTTGACGGCCATGAAAAAGTCAGAAAAGATAATGAGAGAAGCACTATTGAGAGTTCCTCCATGCGTAGCGGCAGTACCGCCGAAGGTAATAATGGGCATGTCTTTGGGATCACCCATTAATGTGATGAAGGGTTTGTTCTTCTCAATAGTGACCTTTTCTTTGTACTCACCAGGAGCCATCTTTATGATCACACGCTTTTTGTTATTTGCTGGAACGCTCTTTAGTGCATCAGTTAGTGTTTTGAATTCACCTCCCTTTGGATCTACCTGCAAATTTTTACATGATTTTTGTGTCAAAATCTTGGTTGAGTTTGGGATCTTAATTACATAATTTGATTAATTGTAGTACTTTGATGACACGTGGAGCACCAGTCTCAGCAGCAACGAGAGCAGGATCTAAGTCTTTACGTGAAGCCAAAGGACCAACGTTGGCTTTGAACCACTTCTCTACTTCAGGTTTGGCCTCTGGGATTGGTGTTACATCATTTGCTAACACCATTGGTGGAACAAAAACCACCAACATAGCTAATAAAATGGATCCCTTTATGTATCCCATTTTTATTTTTTTACTTGTTTTATTTTAAAATTTTTTTTGTGTTTTTGGTTTTTTTTATGTTTTTTTTTTTTTTCTTTTTGGATGCTTTGATGGAATATGGCCATGGGGTATATATACTGCCAAAGAGACGAGGAAAACAGTGAGTTACATTTTCGTTTGCTATTATTGTTTGTGGTAGCTATTTTCACTTTCCTATAATTTTTTTTTTTGTCAACTCACTTTCCTATAATTTCTCTTGGAGTTTATTTACCATTTCAACTTTACATTCTAATGGAAGTATAATAATCTTTTAAAAGTTGGAGATGTCGACAACACAACAGAGTTATAAATCTATAACCTCTATGTGTATTTTGCATAATTGGCTTCTTTATATTTTACTAATTTTCGGTTTACATTGATAAATGAATCACTTTCATTTCTTCTTATTATTTGTTTGAACTATACATATTTTTTAGCAAACAACACTAGTTACATAGCAATAGAGATACAAGAGGCATATCTGTAAATAACGCGAATGAAGTAGTGTTCAGGAACTGAGAGAGGAGGACTCAACTTGGCTCCATAAAGCCTCAGCATAAGCCTTCTCCTCTTGCTTCTCCTCTTCTACAACTAACTCCACTCTCCCTCCGGCTTCAGCTTCATCTTCATCTCCATCTTCTTCTTCGTCTTCTTCTACTTCTTCCTCAACTTCAGTTTCTTCACAGATACTTCTACAGCCTTCTCTACACTCAGCCAAAGCTTCCTTCATAGCCAAACCTGTAGCCGGTTTATCACTCCATCCATATTTTGGAGCCGGTACAACAAACGGCAATACAATATCATTGATGTTAGCCCCGTCATATGAGTCAGTTTCTCCATGAGGTGGAGGGAAAACGAAGACAATCCCGAGTTCGTAGTTGCAAACACGAAGGTTATTGACCAATTTGGTGGCATTGCGGGTCTGCTCCTGGTTGTACCTGGACGATCTGGAAATAGTTTGCCCCCAAGCAGCTGCACTAAAATTATGCGAGCCGCAGTAAACCCAACCGAATGAAGACGACCGTGAACCTCTCGTGGAGGTGAAGAGTCTCCTTGCCACCTATTCATAGTTTATCAAGACAGTGTTAAGAACCATTTGCGCCAGCTCGTAAATTGTTACCCGCACACTTCTTTTCAATTCTTACCTTGATATGCATTGGGTGCCCGACTCTGTCCTGCGGATTAGGAACTGCATCGTGAAGCACGTTGTTATGCCTCAATCTTAGCCAGGTTTTCTGCATAAGACAGTTGAAAAACCAAGTTTTGAGATTCATATCTACAATAAAATAATTGAATCAATCCTTACATTTCTTTCTTAATAAAAGGTATTGAGCATAAAAGATGTGTAAGATACCTCGGAGAAACAAAGAAGACGTCTTGAAGACAAGACACCATGATGCCCATTCTTAACTCTTTCAATGGTAGGGAAGATGAGTTTAATAGAAGGAGCTTCACGTTCTTCCCTGTTACTCCAGCATCCCCACTGATCAAGAACATGGACCAATCGTTTCATGCACAAAACTTGTGGTGACAGCTTTTAAAGGGATTCGAAACAAACCAGTACCTCAGGATCAGACTCCTGGGAGTCAAAAAGCTGTAACGCTTTTTTACCAGCAGCTGATGAAAAATCAGCTTGAAATCCTGAACTTGCTGAGCCTCCAATCGAGGATGCACCTAATATGAGAAAGAAAGAAAAATTATCAACTTAATACCCTGAATAAGGAATTTGTCTACCATATTATAAATTCACTTACTGTAGACGAACTCAGATTCCTGAGATTCTGGCCACTTGTAGCGACCTAACACCTTTTGAAGAACCCAATACAGAAGACCACTCAGTTAAAGAATAGTATACTCTCGTTTAAACTCAAGGGTTTATATGCAGGATTCCCTCTTTTTATTTTTTATTAGCAATCAAACTTACCTCTTGTAGCCTCCATATGCCAGTACATCTCTGAAGTGACGCGATCAACGAGCACAATGCAATAACATGATTACGTTGAATCAACTTTGACACATCCGAAATGGACTCTCCCTGCAAAATTCAAGAGAGACCTTAAGATGTATCCATAATTCTTTTTTTTTTTTTTTTGTCACCATATCCATAGTCTATTTACGCAGAATATCTCATAAGCATATGAAAAGTACCATGCCTGTAATACATGCAGCATTAGTTGCACCTTCTGGTTGCTCCTACAGGAAGCAACTCTAAGGACTTCATCCCGACACACGTATCCCACAAATTTAAAGAACCCAATATCCCACAAAGGAGAAACCCATTTTGCAATATTCCTTGGCAAAAAGCCTAGCTGGACAAAATCTGTCCAAAGGCAATTTGTATGAGTCACAAAATAAAAGTACATACAACCATCTGTAATACATGTAATAAAACTACTTACCATCTCTTATATCATCATCAGGGTTAGGAACAAGGACGCTTACAGCATTCACGTCAGCTGGCACATTTGTGTTTCTTCTTAAAATAAGTTCCAACATTCCGAGAGAATTTTCCCGGGTTCTGCTGATGTAAGAAGCCAATCGTTTCAGTTGTGCTCCTGTGGAATCATTGGCAGAACGAAAAAGGTAACTGAAGCCTACAACAGATGCTTCAACAGATCCCAGAAATTCTTCACTGAAAATCTGTGAAAATCATATGATTAGTCAAGCGAGGGATTCACTGACCAAGTTTCTGATATGCAGGACGCAATCAAGCTTTTCAATTTTTTTAGAAAACAATTAAGTAAACCAACAAATAGTGAGTTCAAGATATTGGTACTCATCAGTGAATCTATGCATAGTCCATGATACTCACAGTATTTGAGCAAACAGAGTCTGTAAGATAGAATGGCTTATAAGAATGAATTCCAGGCACTGAAGCCACAAGGTGACCTGCTGAGTGTTCAAAGTTGTACTTCATGAACTCGAGAATCCAATGAGCCTGACTTGGAACATCCGTCAAAAGTGATGCAGCAAATCCAGCCAGCTGAGCACAAAAATCTGACCTAAAACCAAGATTGGTTCTTCGGCAATGACCGAAAAGGGATAAAACATCAGTGTCTACTCTCCGTGGGAAATCTTGCCACCAAACTGTGTTAGTCACGTCATTCCACTGGAATTATAAATCTCCATTAGAAATAATATATACCAAAAACTAATATAACTCTCTGTGGATAGCTAAGACCTCAGCGAATGTGATGTTTGAGCCTCATCAGTGATTCATTTACATTACTATATACTTAGGCCTACACTCTTACCTGTCTTGCCACTAAGTTTGCAGACGTGATAACTACACGAATGCTATCTTCTCTTTGCAGGATAAACAGCTTGGGGTGATGACAAGCAATGCCACGGTTCTTGCGGTCTTTGCCAAATGCAATATCCTCAGGAAACGGTGGAAACCTAAGACGAGATGAAAAGTCTTTAGATACGAAGTCGTGAAGTATTAATAACAAACAAGAATACAATTATGCATCATTCCTTTTAACAGAAATTCAGTCACGTATTACGTACACCACAGTTACATTTGGGTAAGTTGGCAAAGGAGCAGCAGTTCTTGCATCAGGGCTTGACCTCCAACATCTCTCAGCGTGGTGACATGCAATAGTTACAGGCAAGTGACTAGGTATCTCACAACAAGTAAGAAACCTGCTCATACAACTTTGTCACACTCTTAAACCAACAAGAGGAACAAATGAGAGTATAGTATCCAATTTTTCTATTTAGTCTACTAGGCAAAAATTAAAAGTACGATCTTTTCAACATACCATAATATATCACTTGTAAATGTTGCAATGAAGATTTTTGAAATGCTTTCCACAGGGTGCAGAAGTTCTGGCAGGGAAACCACCCGTTGACAACCAGTTGAATTATGTTCTATGCATTGAAGACGATTTAGATAAAGGTTCTTCCCAGGTGTTTGGAGAGGACTTCGACAACTTTTCTCCTTATTGATGCAACTAACATCTGGAATGCTTTCGTTTTCCCCATCAAAAGGAAGCATAATCCTAGTCTTGACACTAACTTCAATACAAGCAGCACCTTCATTTTCTGTTTCGCTAATCAAGTCAGAGACGCCTACTCTTCTACCTAAATGTAATTGTGGGTTTGGCTGTTCATTCCTCACCTTTAAACCGGACAAACGATGACCCATCTCATGACTTGTCTCAGCACTTTTGACTTCTCTATTATCTGCCACTATACTCATTTTTGACCTTAGCATTTTGCATGTACAACAGGATACGCATTCTTTTCCAGAATCTGGTATACCAGATAGCCTAAGACAAGATACAGGATCATCGCTACTCAGTATATGTCTACAATAGCTTACAAGATAATTCAATCTCTCAATAACTCGGACAGCTTTAGGTGGATAAAATCCAGAAACTGGAGAATTTATTTCGTTTTCCATTGGAGCAAAAACCCTTTTGCTTCTCTTCCCACTGGAAAAAGTTCCTCGAGACTGTCCTGACGAGACAGATGCTCCAATCATTCGACATCTATCATTCGAGATACATCTTCCTTCAAAATCAATCTTTTGAAGCAAAAACCCAACTCGATCATGTTTATAGCACAACCCTTCATTCCCACAAACAAACAATACCTCATCACCAACAGAAATCTCCTGAATTTTGAATTTCCTAACCCTAACACGATTAACAAACACTCCATTCGAAGAAGACTTAAATTTCAAATTTCCCAAATCCTCGTTTTGTTTCTCAAACTCATCAACACCAAGAAATCTACTCCTAAACTCATCCAAAACTTGACTAAAACCACCCGAAGGCAAGAGAATCACGCCATCAAAAATGTAGAGTTTGTTACTTTGGCTATCAAATAGAATCTGACAGTGCTTTCTACTGATACCTCCATGATCAAGGACGAAATCGCACAACCCATGACTACTTCGACCAATCGTATAGAGTCGATCTACTTCAATGTGCAATGAATCTAAGGGAAGTCTAGAAGACCCAGAAATCAATGGTGTACCAATATCATGAATACGAATCAAAACTTTCTCGCAGTGTCGCCTTTTCATATCTCAGCAAAAACCGAAATCTTAAAAATCAAATATGACTAACGAATAAACCCAAAGAAGAGATATACGAAGTAAAAAGCAAGAACAAAATCTGAAGAGGCTTGAGGATGCAAACTCAATTTTCCCAAACTGATTTTCGCTCCCAAATCAATGTGCTTGGGACTGTCTCTCTGTTTGGATGCAACGATTAAATTGCCCGTAGCCTGATTAACTTAACTTTCCCGCTTTAATGAATGCGATTTAATTATGTAATAGTTTTAAAAGTTTCCAATTAAATAAAGTCAAATTATTCTGTAAAGTATAATGTACCATATACTTACCAATAATTTTATATGTAGTTCTTTTTGTCGGAATAATTTTATAAGTAGTTGGTGGATAGAAAATGCTATTGGTCATAGTAATTTAAATGATCGATTAATTTAATCATATTTTTTTTGGGTTGACGGTCTATACTCACCCCGAAGTTTGGACATAACAACTGGTCCACCCAAACTTCGATTTTCGATCTAATTGCACACA
>OVAX01004557.1:0-12705 GCA_900406405.1 Lepidium africanum | reverse complement strand
TATGGAGTCTTTGATTCTTCACCAGTTCTTAAATGTGAAGTTAGCTACAGATTGTTCGGATATTCTGAAACTACTCCTCAATCCAGAAGATTGGCCGGCTTTTCAACCATACCAGGAGGATTTCTATAGGTTGAAGTCTCTTTTTAGTGCATTCTCTCTTCATGTAATTCCGCGCTCTCTAAATCATAAGGCTGATGCTCTAGCTCGTTCTTCGAGGGAGTCACCTAATGGTATAGGAGTGTAACTTATCTCCACACCCTTTTGGTGATTTATGAATATATGTTGACAAAAAAAAAAACACCTTATAAATTTATTAAATACCTTATAAATTTTATAAGCTCTTTTATAAAATTTTTTGGCGGAAAATTTTTTTTTGTCTTGCGGGAAGAAATTTTCGTAAATGAGAAAAAAAATTTGCCGGGAAAAAAATGTTTTTTGGTGGGAAAAAAATTTTGGCGGAAAAAAAGTTTGATAAAATATTAAAAATATTAAAAAATTATAATCTAAGAGTACTTTGGTCATTTTACATATGAGTTAACATATTAATCACAAAAACACAAAAAAATCATTTGTTTAGCTGATAACAAGTTATTTTATATAGTCATTCCAAAAAGTTGTTATTTCTATTATGGTATAAAACACTTACTTAGATGTCTCTATTATGGTATAGAACACTTATTTAGATAGGATTCCATCAAGATGATTTGTTATTTAGTGAAACAGTATATATTCTTTTTTTTTTTTCTTTTTTTTTTTGTTCGAAATGTATATTTTATTCTATAGATATGAAATAGTATAATACATTCATTTTGAAGTCTTTGCAAGAATTTTTATTTTCTTTGGTTTCAAGTCCTTCTACATCCTTTCCATCAATATAAGTAGCCATCACATGTATATTTATCCAAGATGACTCGAATTTTGGAAATACCCTAACATCTTGTAAGGAAGGATCATCTCCTCACTATCATTTGCCAGGTATGTTCTGAGTCAAAGGAAGTACCCTATCAGCTTGTAAGAAAATGATCATTATATGTTTTTCCAGCATCGTAAACCATAGATATTTTATTTTTCAACTTCTGGTATATATTATTCTATACAGTATCAAGTTTGTCTTAAATTGTAATTCTACATAGTCGAATCATTTCTGCCATCTAGTTGTTTAGGTACTCTTTTTTGTTATGACCGCATCTTTTTGGGTGTTATGAAACGGTAATTTATGCATATCATTATCATTAGAGTTTGTGGGAGTTGATTAGCAACAGTAACATACAAATTAACCAATTTTACTTGCTGACACATCTGAATAAAGATTTGCACCTGAAGATTGTGGAAAACTCTGAAAATTAACCAGCTTTCTCGCAGTACCTGGAGAAGTTTGTCAGATTCAAAAGTTTCTTCTCCAGTTTTTCTCTTCACAAGATTCCCAAAAGCATCAATAGAGAAGCGGATTGGTTAGCCTGTAGTATTTAAAATTTAGCCAAATTTTGTATTTTTGTAAACTTTTTACCTTACTCTTGACATTCAAAATTAATATAATATATATGTTGACAAAAAAAGAAAAAAAGATTTGCACCTCTGCGCCGTTCACCCTACATACTCTGGTTTAAGGCCTTTTAATAGTTGACCCTATTTTGATGCCAGGTCAAACTTAAGTTTTAACTTAAAAACTTGACGATAGACATAAATTGAATTATATTGAATCATAAAGACCTTTTAAAAAAAACAAAAAATGAAAAACCAAAAAGTATAAACTGAACTAAAATTTGCTGTTCAAAATTAATTTAAAGAGTATCATTCTACCATTTTTCATAGAAATTTAAAAATTTTACAATATATCAATATATTCTTTTTTATTAATCTATTTACGTGATTACAATTAATGAATTTTCTATTCACATGAATAATTTTGATTGGAAGTTGAAAAATGAAATTACATTAAATTAAATAAATAATTGGTCAAATGATACATTTTAACTTAATAATCAATAAAATAACACATAACCAAATTAAGAAAATTGCCAAAAGTCCTACTTTTTACCACTTAACCCTTATATAATATTTGTCATAATCTTTTTTATTTATTCGAAAATAAGAAACAGAGGAAGAGGTGCTTACGTGGCTGAGAAACTTGGTGGCAAAGTCTGTATGATACAATGCAAAAGCTGATATTGATATAGCCTTTTCAGAGATAGTACTACCGATTCTTATCAATAGCATAACCACAAGTTTAGTTGATTCAAAATTCAAATATTTCTCTAATGGAGTATTATATAAGGATAAAAGCTCATTACTGTAAATAAAAAGCTACAATTACTGATTGTCGGAAGAAGAAGACGGTTGATTCACTTGGGGTAGTGTCCACGCTTGGGTAAAACCTTCTACTTCTATTTCTAGCTCTCATCATAGTATGCTTTAAAATATACACATATTACTTGTTTCTATACAAAATAATATATATTTTATGATTGAGATTGCTAGATGAATGAATGGAATGGATATCAATATCTTAGTTTGTTTGAAATAAATTTCAGGAGGATGACGTTGATAATGCTAGACTCTCGTTGTTGGGGAATGGGTTAAGGTAGGTGATGGCAGATGGTACTTCAACTCACACGAGTAGGTGAGTGATAACTATGTCTAACTATATGATGGTTTCACCTTATCAAGCTTGTTGGATCTTGTTTGAACAAGATTGGGAAGAAAAAAAGAAGATTACTCAAAAATGCTCTCAAACCAATTTCCTCAATGGTTTTCATTCGATGATGGAGAAGGTGGGAAACCTAGCTCCATTACTGAAAATGTAGATGTTGAGATATACATGAAGGTGCGAAGGGATGTGAAAGAAGTCAATCTATATGTTACTATACACGTTGAAGAGGGCATTGTTCCTTGACAGACTGCTGCTGATAAAGGGAAAGAAATTCAAAGGAGTCAAGAGTTTAGGAAACACCCTATCTCCAGGTTTCGATTAGGGGAATCTTGCTGTAAACATTTGTATTTCTCGGAATCAGGTAGCGATGATGAATCAACAAGAAGTGAAGATTTAGAGCATCGTAGGACTTGGCACAATACAATTTTCTCTGAGAGGTCTCTTATCTAGCTTGATGAAATCGTTAATGACCAAAGCTCCAACCCGACCTTGTTTTGGAGAGATGTCTATTATGCATTAAATGACAAGTGTAAACAAAGTATTACTAGAGCCAAGAATTGTGGTAATGATATTTATTTAGTAATTCTCATTCAGTACTATAATTATCATACATATGTCTGTAATTACAATGGTGTATACATACTATATATATATTTAGTAATTCTATCTATATGGCTATTTATACTATGATATATGTAGCCATTATTCCACCATAGTATGTAACTCATGATGTTCATATGTAATGAAATACATAACAATTTCATTCTAATAGAAATGGTATATGACTTCTTAAAATTGTATTGTGTAGATATTGATGCCACAATGTTTAACGTCAACTATGAAGGAGACAAGCTGATTGTGGGGAAGGTTTTCAAATCCAAAGCTGAGTGCATGGTAAAATTTTTTTATCTATGTTACTAGCCAGAAATTCCATTTTCATACTGACCTGTCTAATCCGAGGTTTCTTACACTCATTTGTATCTCCCTCATTGTCCTTGGAGAATGTATTCATCATGTGTAGATAGCAGTGGTAGCTTCCAGATTCGACAAGCAAATCTCACCCATACTTGTACTATAGATAAGAGGAGGAATTTCCAGAAATTATCAACCACACAAGTGATCGAGAGATAATACAAGATAAGTTTCTTGGCATTAAGAAGGGAACAAATGTTAGAGATTCAAAACTGTATGCTAGATGATTTCCATGTTAGTGTATCATACTCGAAAGGTTGGAGAGTAAGAGAAATTGCAATGGAGAGCTTATATTGTTCATGCTTGGGTAGTTATACTCTATTGCCAGTATACCATTCATTGTTGGAAAAGGCTAATCCTGGGAGTTCGTGTTTTTTAGAGTTAGATAATGAAGACGGAGGGATCAAATGATTTAAGTATTATTTCATAGCATTTTGGGCCTCTATTAAAGGATATTAATTCGTCCAGAAAGTAATTGTCTTGGATGAAACTAGTTTGAAAACCCAATTTGGTGGTTGCATTTGGAGCTTTGATCAAATTATATCATATTTTTCTACTTGTTTTTGGTATTGTTAATAGTGAGAACGACAAATCTTGGGAGTGGTTCTTACATAGGATTCTACAGACTTAGTTTTCATATTATATCTGCATATTCAGCCTTGGGGAAGGTAAAATCTATGTGTGTGTATATATAGGATATTCTGAGAATAGTATAGTTTAAAATAGAATTAGTAATAATATATCATTACTTAATTCTACATACTATATGCAAGTTATCCAACTGCGACACATGGAGCTTGCGTTGCCCACCTCAAGAGAAACGTTATATCTAAGTTTAAGGGAAAGAAGATTGCAAATCTGATGTCAAGAGTTGTGAGGGCATCTACACTATTCGTTATTAAATAAATAAAAATCTTGAGATTCAGGTTACTATCTCTGGATGTGTTGCATACCTCGTTGATATAGGTAAGAAATGTAAAGCGTGATGTCATGGTATTATAATCTTTAATTTACATACATATTAGAAATTAAAAAATATAGAATGTATATACAACACAAAAATTCTATTTACAGCATAGTTTAACAACAATACTACACAAGATCCTATTGAATACCATTACTGAGCAACCATCTTCAATATCTCAAGATTTCCTCATTGGACAACAAGTCATTTCCTGGGCCAACAGTATAATATAATTGATAATAACATAGTTGAATTGTGGAATGCTATTTTAAAGGAGGCTCAAGAATATCCTGCCATATTTATGATCGAATACATCAGAACAACTGTGATGAGATGGTTCGCCTTGTGCAAGGATTCAGCCAACAATCACTATGGATTTCTAACTTCACAGGTCAACAAACTTGTCAATTCTAACTTCGAGGTTTCACCTTTTATGGCTCTTAGACCTATTGCCAAGTATGAGTTTTAGGTTACCACGAAGTTTGGGGAGTGGTTCGATGTTAACCTTAAAGAGAGAAGGTGTTTTTGTTCAAAGTATCAAATGTTGGAAATTATTTGTTCCCACGTGATTGCATGTGCTAGTAAAATGAACTTTTCAATATCCCAGTGTGTTTCGAATCACTATCGTATTTCTAGTTGGGTTTCCTCATACTCTGAAAAGATATACCATATTTCATTAGTTAGAAGGAAACTTGGTCTTGTTAATGAGGCCGTAGGAGATATAGGAATCCTTGACCTTGCAATGAGGAAGCCTACTAGAAGGCCAAAGAAGTTGAGAATCTCATTCCAAGGAGAGTACAAGGTATACATTCTATTCTAGTATTAATTGTATAGAATATAACAAATATTGTCATGTATAATGAGTTATATGTTATCAAATTTTATCAGAGGAATGGAACAATGAGCAATAGAAGATGCACCAGTTGTTTTGGTTTAGGCCATAACAAGGCCTCTTGCAAGAACCTCATATAAGTATGTTAATAAAGCCATGTTAGAGTGGGCAAAGGCATGTATATGTGACCTCGATGGAATGGGCATGTAACTAGAATGGATATGGGGAAACAAACCTAGTTATATATCTCCATATGTTTAGTACGTTCTTAGTTGCTTACTATCCGGAAAATGCAAGGTATATTCATAAGCTATGTTATATACCTTAGAATTTTTTTTATGGATTAAATAGGTTGTCTATGTATATATAACGAATGTTTGTACTATCTAAACAATGTAATCCCCATGTAGCCATCATTTTGATATAGTGTAATGAAACCCCCCCCTTTATTTGCAATATATATACATATTAAATTAGACTATATTTTCTTCTGTGCACCAACCGGAATACTAGCACTTAAACCTGATTTAATGATATATATGCTGATAACAAAATATAATTTTTAAATGTGATTTTTCTTAGACATGGAACAATCATCACTTTTTTATTTTTGTTATATCTCATAATGATTTCAAGTAACTACTATATAAAGCAGTTAAACATCAAGTCATTCATGAATTCTACAAAGGTAAACTTTGAATGTGTTTCGAACAGGATATAACAAAAAGGTACTAAATCCGAAATTATGATTTAAAGAGGGAGGAAAGGGTAAGAACTCTTGAGAATTTAAAGAGAAGAAGTTAATTGCCAAATAGCAAAGAAGATTGCCGAGTAGAGTTATATTGCTTAATGTGTATGTCAAAAAGCCGATCCCATGTTTGAAGGATCTGCTCCTCTTTTCATAGATCATAGAGGCAGTTACAATGTAGTTTGCAAAAATGAAATATTACAATTGTTTAGATATGATCTTAACTAGCAAATCTTAGCTAGATTTTCGAAAATTTTCCATTTCTTTGCTTGATGATGTGTTGTCCGACTTCCTTCATGCTTAGCGCACTTCCGAGAAGGAATTCTTTTGAGTTGACTGAAGATATTCGAGTTGACACTTTGATGATCTTGCCGAGTTCAAGACTTAGAATATTCGCCCATTGTTTTCCGTTGACCGAAGTAGGATCTCAGATCCACCTCCAACAATTGTCCCCCTAGACTCGAAAAATTATAGCTGAATTTCCGAGTCAGGAAGTTTACATGCTTCTAGAATCTTTGGTCCACGTGTCAGCCTGCGATTGGTTTACTCTGGTAGTTTTCTACCATCCACGTCATTCTTGCGAATAAAATATTCACTAGCTTTTATACTCGTCTTTCTTCAAAGTTATCTTTCGACTTCAAACTCTTACAGTTTTCTTTCAAACTCTCCTTCTTTAAATGAAAATGGGTTTTGATGAATTTTGACTTCCGAATATTGAAGAGGGTTTAAACGCTGCTCTCGATGGGATGAATGCTCGTCCTTCTGGAGGATCATCTAGGGTTACTAGATCCTCTACTGCTCTGACTCGGGACATTGTCGAGGTTCCCTCAGGATCTGGTCGCGGAAATTCATGACCTACAAAGAGAACAAAGGTTAATCCCCCTAGGATCACTTCTCCTGGAGGCGCTTCTAGAGGTGGCTCCTCTAAAGTTTCTCGGGGAAGAGGAAGGGGTGCTCCCGACTTCTGCTTCTCCCATAATCACTCCAACCTGAGATCAATCTTAGAGTTTCGCACAGAGTGCACTGATCTGATACGTCGAATCAGGACTACTCTAGAGCTTCTCCCTTATCTGGATCAAATGGAGAATCGTGAGGAGTACGAAGAGGCTGCGTACTTGCTATTTCGGGTGAGTTTATTTTGCCGAGTTTGGTTTCGTTGTTATTTCCGCTTAGCCTTTTCTGAATTTAACTTCATCAAAGTCTCTGTAGTTTATCGCCTTCTTGAATAGAATTTTGCTGGAGCGCGAGAGGTTCCGCTCCAACCCGGATGAAAATGTCCAAAGGAATTCTAACCTCGCTGGCCGAGCCGGCCAGACTCATCTCAAAGTGGTGGAGGCCAAATCCAGGCTTACTGCCGCTGAAGAAGAACTCGCTCGTGTTAAAGATAAGTTGAGAATGGAACTTGAAAACATTCTAAGATTGGTGGAGTAGAATGCGGCTTTGATGGAGTCGCTTAGCTGCACCGAATCAGACCGGAACATTGCCTTCAAGTCTATCGAGAAGGCCAATGACAAGCTTCAAGGGCTTTAGACCGAATTGGACTCTATAAAGGAGAATTTCGACTCCCGAGTGCTTTAACCGAAATTCTACTCGGTTCAATGATTTGAACGCGAACTTGGAAGCCCGACTGTCTTATGCCTAATACCTTTAGTCAACCAATGTTCTCCAACTGCTTTCTGGTCGAGGCATCAACATCCCTACAGTAGTTATGGAATTGATGACTGCTAAGGCGAATGAGTTCAAAGAAATTGTCAACAGGGAGAACTTGACGCCGCTGCTTCCTGGAGACTTGGTTGTTCCGGTGTTCGAGGTTGGCGAAGCTTCGCACAATAATAATTAGACTAGGAAATAATTTTTTTTTGTCTGTATTTTGTAGCCAATTTCATCTCGGCATTTTTCAAAGTCATCTATTTGATTCTTGTAATCGGTGTTTGACTTTCTTCATAGTCGTCTCTTTCATTCTTGTAATTGATGCTTGTCTTGTAATTATTTTTCTGCGTAATAAATATTGTTATTATTTTATAAATAAAGTATGATATTCAAATTTGTTTACGACTTCAAATATGTTTACGACTTCAAAACCTAAAATCAAGAACTCATCAAAATATGGATCTAGCCAACCCACCAAGGGAGCAGGTGGATAGGGTCCAACTCTCGAACCCTCCACAAGTCTAGAAATCAATGACAGCATTAAGTTAGAAACGTGAAACAAGCGCATTTATGAGGTATTCCCATGATATCCTTCCTAAATACTTTTATTTATCTCACTATAGTCTAGTTGTTTTCATTTTTATTTATTTTGTAGTGTGTAGAAGGATCACAAAAGGTGGAAGCAGAGCGAATTATGGACAGAGACAAGAAGAAGCCAATGCCATCCTTGTCGCGGCTGGAGTGGCACCTGATTCGGCCAGAGGGATGCAAAATGGAAAGAGGCATCAAACAAAGCTTGGCTTGCATCGGTTGATGCCAAGCTAGCATCGGCCGAAGCCATCATCCTATGCGGGACGTTAATTGCTTCAGCCAGATTGCAACTCACATCGGCCAATGCCTAACCGGTCTTGGAAAGGTAGGTTGAAGATGATGAATAGTGACGAAACTGAAAAAATTATATTGGGGAAAAAGATGTTTTTTCCTTGATAATAGAAATTTAAAAGTTGTTTAATGCTTTGCTTAAGCTCACATACCAAGTTAATCTATTTTACTTTATTTCCCAAAAGGTTGGAATTTGTAACCACTTAAACCATTATTTAATTGCCTTAAAGGAAATGAGTAGAATATAAATTAATGTTTTCAACGGCTTAAATTCTTGGTACTAAAGATTCAGATTGTCATGTTTACATGCTCAAACACGTCATCATAATGGGCAATCCTTATCTCAAAATAATCGAACATTTGCTGACATAGAATAGAATTATGTAGGTTTGATGGCCCCAAAAGTTTAACAACAAGCATAAAAATGAGTGGAACTCAAGTACTACATGAGGAGGAAACCCGAAAAGAGGAATCTAGAAGGTGAGGAAGTGTTGGATGAGATTGCATTCAAGGAAAACTCGAGCGTGGTCCTCAAAATCAAGGGCAAACCGATAAAGCTTGATGAGCAAGAGGAACAAGATCTCGAGAAGTTTGAACGAATTAGGTTCACCACTCTTTGGTATTTGGATCAGAAGTTCTTTCATGAGATCGAGTTAAATAAGGGTGTTAGTGATATATTATTCAACTTGGAAAATGTCAAGGTTCTCATGTTTACGAAGACTGCTCTATATCCGTCAAGCAAAGGAGTTCTTTGCCACGATAAAGGTAAACTACAGTGATTTGAGGACACTATTGGCCAAAAATGGAACTTGAGCTTCAAAATTAATGGTTTGGAGTACCACCTCACATGACAGAAGTTTGTGAGGTTTATGGTTTCAAAAACAAGGACCGTGTGAAGTTCAACAAATTTGACAATCTCGAAGAGTTTTGGGGAATGATCGAAACTGGTAGTTATCATAAGAACTCCAAGATGAGCCAAATCTAGCATCCAGCACTACAAATTGTGGCCAAATTCCTTGCAAACACCTTGTGTACAAGAAAAGAGGCGAGTACGATCAAGAGGATGGAGAATTAATTGTTGTTCCTAGGACTCAAAGACATGCTACGCCGTAAGGACAAAATGCAACTAGAATGCACAATCGGGATGGACGTGAACTTAGGATGCATCCTTGCAGAGGAATTTGTTGCAGTCGGAAATGGGGTAGGATAACTACGAGTGTAGACCGTAAATGCTTCATGGGAGGTTTGGTAACCCCACTCCTAATCGCTGCGAGAGTGGTACCCGTTGAGGAAAGAGTCACCGATAACATCATCACCCTACTTGACCGACACTACTTTCTCTCGTGTGAGGTTTTCGACAAATCTTCACCCGAGACTAACACCTACACCTACTATGACTCAACCAAGACATTGAGGCGATTGCTAATACCCGATCCTGAAAAGACAATGCTTAATCTCGACAAAATCTATTTTGATCCCTCAGGAGAACCTCTTGCAATGGAAACTCCACCTCAAACCAAAGATGACATATGGACGGTCCCAATATTCCATATTGAGCCACAAACCAAATAGGGTAGAATCCTCGATCAGGCAAGCAATGCCACCTTCACCCAAATAAAGCTTAACACCATGCATGTAAGAGAGATGTCGTTATTTAAGAAAGAAGTGAAAAGGTTAGCCTCTTGCATCACAAAAACAGGGATCATCCAACGACGGGGACAATACTCACTCTCCACCCAATAAAGCCTCCAACGTTTGATAAGCTACCAAATTCACCATTTTTGTTAATAATTTTCTCGTTTTCTATCTATTATCAGGTCTTTTCTCTTGATTTATGTTCTCACAAGGATGGTGAGAAGTACGTTCAGGGAGAAGGCAGGTATCAACCTTTTTTTTAGTTGTTTTGTTTTCCTCATTTTTAAATCTTTTATTGTCTATAGTTGTACATATACTAATAGCATTTCATATCATAATTTTTTTTCAAAACTACAAAAATATAGCATGTTGTTGCATATACATTTTGGAACTTGTCTATAAGCATCTGGGTATGCATACACGTATGCATAAGGAACAATAGCTTGATGACCTAATAAACGTTGCTTACCGAGTTTTTTTTGAAACATAAGGCTTATCCATGCTTTGATTTCTCGAGTTGTTATCCTTGCCTTATTCGACACTTGCTTTGATTTGAAGTCATTTCTTACTTAAGTGGAACCTAATCTTGACTTTTAATTGTCATTAAATGCATTAAATTTTCGATTCATGGGTACATATATATGATAACGAAGATTTTGAGTCTTAAACATTATCAAATCCTTATAGTATATAAGGTGTCGAATCAAAGTGAGCTGCTAATATTCAGGGTATGGAAGGCTATCTAATTCAAGAAAAATTAAGCAATGATGGTGGTTCTGTCACAATCAATTAAAGAATGAAAAACAGAGAAACTACCCTGAGGGTACTGAAAAACTGAGTATGGAATCTAAGCAAAAAGCTAAAAACAGAGTATTGAAAAACAGAAAAATTAAAGCAAAAACAGAGCAACACAATCAAATGCAAAGACGGGTTCATGAGGAGAGTGGAGTCAACGATCTAAGTCTAACCATGGGTTTTGGATCTCATCTACCAACCTATTAAGGAAGCCTCAGGTTAAGGACACATATATCAAACAATCAAGCCATTCTCATGGTCAAGAAATCTCAACCTGAGCATGACCTAACCCAAATCTCTTGGTGATCCACGCTCAAACTGGAATGAAGAAGCTATCCTACACAACCAACTGATGCTCTGAACAGCCAATCTATTGGGTTAGAACAACCAATCCTAGATCGAACCTAAGCCTAGCATATCATCAAACACCTTCCGGGCAAGACACCTACGAATCAGATTTCAAGTGATCAAGTTGAAATAAGCATTAAGACCATTCAATCTAGCAAGACCTATGATATAATTCAAGCAACAAGACCAAAACCCATAATCATGCCTAGATCTACTACATCTCCTCACAAAGCCCTAAACGAACTACTCACTAACCATAGCTAGAAACTTATATTCAAACATAGAAACATAAATGATGAGATCCTCCTNTTGACAAAAACAGAATTGGAAAACAAGTAAAAAGGAAAAAGGGATTAGGGTTAGAGATTTCTTAGCCTTTGGTACAGAACCTGGCTCTGATACCACTTGATGAGATCCTCCCTAGGATTGAACTCTCCAAAGGCTGCTGGATTTTGATGAAGAACTCGTCGAAATGATGACGAGATGAAGTGCTGGTTTTGACGAGTTTTGGGGATGAATATGATGTAGGTTTTGGCGTGAATTAGGTGGAGGGAAGATGATGACGATGAAGATGGTGCTGCAGGGGTATGATGACGTGGNTGCTGGTTTTGACGAGTTTTGGGGATGAATATGATGCAGGTTTTGGCGTGAATTAGGTGGAGGGAAGATGATGACGATGAAGATGGTGCTGCAGGTGTATGATGACGTGATGAAGTAGGTGATGCTGCAGCTTGACGTGACGATGGTGAGGTGAAGATGACGAAGATGCTGCGGAAGATGAAGGTGACGTGAGATGCAAGGGGGATTCGAAAACGTGAATGATGGGAATGGTGGGTGATCAAAAACGTGGCTGGTGGTGATGATAATAGAATTGATGGATAGATAATTCAAGGGGTTAGATGGAAAGAGATTGAAGAGTTTTCCAATTCACAACGTGTATGGAAGAAACTCGGATTCCCACAAGGTAGAATCGAAAGCTTGATCACAAANAACGTGAATGATGGGAATGGTGGGTGATCAAAAACGTGGCTGGTGGTGATGATAATAGAATTAATGGATAGATAATTCAAGGGGTTAGATGGAAAGAGATTGAAGAGTTTTCCAATTCACAACGTGGATGGAAGAAACTCGGATTCCCACAAGGTAGAATCGAAAGCTTGATCACAAGCAGCCTCAATGGCAAAGGAAACGATAAACGTTTAATCCAAAATCATCCACTAGGGTTTACA
>OVAX01004556.1:0-12707 GCA_900406405.1 Lepidium africanum | reverse complement strand
CTAAGTTTAGTTTGCATTTGCTTGCCCTTGTTTTGTTTGTTTCTTGCTTTAGTTTTTGTTCGCTTGCCCATTTCTCATCATCACCACTCTAGATTAGCCAAGAATCTTGCATCCCTATTGCGCAACCTCTTACTCCTTTAGGTTCGATCCTCAAGTGCTTAACAATGGCATGATTGTGTGAGCATTTGTTGTTATAAATTTAATTAATTGTGCCTTAGTAAACCCAAAATGCACACCACATCATGATCCAACCTCTTCTCCCTCAATCGTGCATCCTTTTGAAGTTATTTGGTTTATTATGCGAACTCACCTGTACGACAAAGGATCACCAAAAAACGTGTACTCCTTGAACTTAGTAGGAAGAGAGATCTTCACAACTTCCTTGTTAATCACAGAAAGAAAAGGGACGAGCTTTCCTGAAGTAGATTTATTCCATTCAATTTTTTACCACTTCTCCATATAGCAACCCTCTCCCACTCCAAATGGGTACATGATCTCGATTCCTCCATCGTAGATTTGACATGACCTCGCAATTTTGAGATCTGCAGACTCAAAAAACGAAAATAGAATCAAAGATGTTGATTCCAGGCCTCGTACAACCCAGTTCGCTAAAAGCCCATTTTGTACGTGGACCTTAAAGTGAAAACAGGCCGAGAATGCACGAGCCCAACAAGTGTAAATCTTCCGTATCAAGCCGAATAAAATGAAGAAAGACGAGCGTGGAATGACGTGGAGTGGCGGAAGAATATGGATGAAATGGTATTGAGAAGCGAACAGAATGGCGAGAAAGGTAGGATAAAGTTGAAGTCTCGTAATATAAAAGAGAAAAGAAGCGAAAGCAAAAGGGGACACGAAGAAACCCTAGAAGTCAAGATTAAGCTAAATCCCCAACTTTAACATTCAATTCTTGTAACCAAGATCATCCATCAATAAAATTCAATTCGTTTATCTCGTTCTCTCTTTGATTCGTTAGTTCATTGCTCATTAAATTCTGGTTGATATAAATAGCATCATCAATTTGGTGCCCACCGTGGGGCCTAGATTCATCTAGAAACTAAATCCCTATTCCGGCTGACGATGGAAAAAGCGCGAGTCTGATCCTGACGGCACGGATCCCCTTAGATCTTTGCGAGGTGAGGATGACCTAATCCACCTCGAATCTTCAGAAAACAAGGTGGAGCCAATCGGAATTTTGGTTGAGGCCGAAACGCTGCTTACATATCAACATCAAACTCGTCGAATAACATATTTGAAAAACGATGTGGCTATGTTAACCGAACAAAACCGCTAAGCTATGGCAAAACATTTAAGAGCTTATGGCTCCGTTTGATCAGCGGGAACATGAGCTTCGGTATCAAAATTCACAATTGCAAAATCTAGTGTCGTGTTCCCTCAACCAAGTAGATTCATCTATCGAGATGATAACCCAACCAGTTGAATTACCCTGCAATATTTTAAGGGGGACGCCTCTATCATCGCTTGAGCAATCAACGCGTAACAGGGTAACATGGTCTGATCCTCTAGAATCTAGGTCAGAGACCCAAACAGAGAATCGACCGCCTCTGAATAATAGAAGATCACATCAATCAAGCGAAACGATGAATACTGCGGCCGGGAATGCAAATCAGCTGACAGTTGAGTCTCCAACCCAAGTTGTGAATCATATTAGCCCAAGTAATGAAGAAATTCATAGGCTAAGGAACCAATTGGCTCACGTCCAAGTAGAATGCCTAACCCTTCGAGCGAGAATGACCTCTAGATCTCAGGGAGATGTTCTCAACGTAGTGCGAGTCCATAATGTCGAGGTGAACAAGCTTCGAGAGATGGTCCTCCGCAATCTGGCGGAACAAGATATCATGAAATCTCTATTTCATTAGGCAACTACCTCGGCCCCAAGGATAAGTAAGGTGATAGAGAATAACTGATACCCATATCAGGGATGTAGGGAAAATTAAAATCACGACCTACTGAGGGAATTCAGATACAGTCTCACATCTCAAAACTTTCCACTTAGCAACGGACCGAACACATGATGCTAGATATTGCCAATTATTTTCTACGAACCTCGCGGGGGCAGCCCTAGACTGGTTCTCCACGCACCCACCTAGCTCGATCGATGGATTCGAACAACTCGCTGAAGCTTTACTAAAGCACTATTCGATTTTAATCAAAAATAAGTAGGAATTCGATGACTTGCTGAACTTGATTCGGTAAAAATTCGAACCATTACGTGAGTATATCACAAGGTTCAAAGACATGAAAGCCCGATGTGCCGATGTGATGGATAAAATAGTCCTTGTTGCTCTGCAAAGAGGAATATGGCAATTAAGAGCTTTTTGTCAAGACTTGACGGTTCGACTGCAAAATTCATTAGGCGAGACACTTCACCGCGCTAGTTACTTCGCTGTATCTGGAAGAATCTGTTCAAAAGTTCAATAGACCAGACGTGAAAGATACAAAACCCGTGGGAAGTAAAAAGCAGATTGAACCCGGACAAGGGAAGCACTCCTATGTCATTGGAAATTCCACCAGACAAAGAAAAGGGGGAAAATATACCGGAAAATTCTACTATTACCACAAGGCCAAAACATATTCTCTAGAAAAATGTAAAGTTGTAAAATGGCTAAAGGAACAAGGCAAGTAGAAAGATCGAAAGAAGAAGGACTGGAAAAATAAAAATAACAGTAAAATGTGAGAACAAAGTCATGAAAGGAAGGAACATGATCCCGAGCTTGAGAAATCAGACTTAGCTGATCCCCCATCCCAAAAATCAAGGATTGATTTCATAAGTGCGGGATCGAAACTGTTCTGTGATTCCATGAACGCGATATAAATGCACCAGCGAAAGAAAGAATCTCTCAGGAAATGTGCGTCGTGTTTGATGTTTGGCCCAGACGTCGTCCAAACATTCAAAGAGAGTAAAACTCTGACATTGGACAAACCGCACTACGACACATTAATAACAAACATAGATGTAGGAGGATTCAAACTACGCCGTATAATGGTGGATACATGCAGTTAAGTTGACCTCCTCTTCTATGATGCATTTACGCGAATGAGTTTCGGTTTAGATGAGGTAGGTGGCGGAAAAATGCCATTAATCAGAGTCACTAGTGACACATCTATGTACCTTGAGACAGTCGCAGTTCCAGTGATTGCTAACAGGGTCTAAGAGATTGTGAGTTTCGTTATAATAGACAGACTAGCGTTGTACAATGCAATACTTGGAAGGCGCTAGATCTATTCAATGAAAGCAGTCTCATCGACCTATCAGTAGGGCGTAAAATTCACAAAAGAAAATGGAACTATAGGCATAGTGCACGGAAGTCAAAGAGCGGCGAGGTGATATGCTTGCATTTTAGCCCTTTCTAGGCTCATTAATCACCTAAGTTGCATTCATAATCTTTGCATTTGTCCCATATTAGAGACTTTTAGGTTTGCATTGCATGTTTTGCGTTGTGTTTGCCTTGGAGTTGTTGCAGGAACAGTTTGGAGCATTCTCGGATCAAAAGAGGCTTGGATCGAATGAAGGAAATCTGACTCGCTATCACTGCTTGCCTACTACGGCGAGTGAAACAACATTCACAACTTAGGAAGATGACTTGGTGCTACTACTCGCTAGTCTGGGCGAGCTATACCTGAAAAAGTTCTCAACTTTACCAGCCCAAGACGACTTGTTGGTTTAACTCGGATGGTGAGGCGAGTTGGACCAATTCAGAATCCAAAAATGCACTACTCGCGTGGACTACTCGCATGCACCTCCGAGTCAGCTGTTTCTTTGACTTTTTATTTTCTGTTTTGACCAACTTAAGTCAGAGTAAGGGGGCTATAAATACCCCTTTAGCCCCCAAAAACCATATCCATGTTTTTGCCTCTTTTGGCAAGATCAAACAGCCACCTTTTCTCTTATTCTTATTTATTTGCTTCTTTAGTGTAAGATCTTGGATTATGAGCTGAATCAATATTTATGGTTATTTAATGAAAATTGCTTAGTTTTAAGTGCTGATTCTCTCTATGTCTTTATTTTTTATTTCTAGGTTTATGTTTATCACCATGCTTAGTGAGTAGATCTCTTTAGGGTTAGTGAGGAGATGGGTTAGATCTAAATTGAATCATGGTAGTCTCTCTTGTTTAGGTTAGTATTGCTTAGATTTTGGTAGATTAGTTGTGCTTAATGCTTGTTTCAACCTGATCAATTGGAACATGAACTCAAGGCAACAAACACCCACCAAGTGTTTGATAAAATGCCAAGTTTAGTTCTAATCTAGAATTTGTTGCTCCTTAAACAGAGATTGTTGTTTGAAGCAATAGATTTGCTTGTCATAGTCTTTGCTTAGTGCCAATCTGGTTTTGATTACCAAGAGATTTGGGTTTGGTCAATCTCAGATTGAGTTTTCATTGTCAATGAGAATGGTTTGATTGCTTGACTAATAGTTGCTGTAGCTCAAAATCACCCTGTTAGGTTGATGGATAAGAGTAGATAACCATAATTTTGCTGAAATCCATTACCCCTATCTCCTCACAAACTCTTGTTTTGCATCTTATATCTTTAATTCATCTTGCTCTGTTTTTGCATCAATTCTCTGTTTCACATTGCTCTGTTTTTAGTTTGCTCTGTTTTAGTTTAGTTTTGTTTGCATTCCCATTTAATTATGAATCAATCTAGTTATATAATGGCTTGAACTAGTGTTTGTTTGCATTACCTTTTGCTAGGCAAGATCCAGTTAGTTCGATACCTCAAGTACTATGAGGATGTGATAACGCAGAGAGGTTGCAAAAACCATGTTATCAAATTGGCGCCATTGCCAAATTTGGATTTCTTTGTTTTCAATCGGTTTTTATTAGCACATTAGGATCAAATTCTGGTACTTATAGAGTTTTCTGGGTTGTTTGACATCATTCACTCTGTTTTTGCTACGTTTGCAGGACGACTCGGACGAGCTACTCGTCTGGTTCAGCGAGTCGTTTGTCCCCATAAGTTGACTCTCTCTGTTGACTCGCCAATTTTCCTAAGTCGTGCGTGACCAGTCTCCTGCTCGCATGTATCACTCGCCTGCTTGACTGCGAGTCAAGACTTTCTGAACCATTTTTCTGGGTACATGAATACAAGGTCTCAAGGAGATCAGAATCTGGTTGAGCCGGTCGATAATATACATAGACGTCCGCGTTTTTGGGTTGGTAATCAAGTCAACGAAGACGAGATGAATGATAAAACAACTCTGGACGGCTCCACCAATACTAATACTAAGGCTCCACCAGCTCTACCAGCAGTTGATCTAAACCATGCACCACAAGTCCGTCGGTCTAGACGTATAGGAGCTAGAGACGTACCTAGCATCCATACTCAGAGGCAAGTCATCCAACAATTCCCAACAACAATTTTGAGATCAAAAGTGGGCTTATTACAATGATTCAAGGCAATAAGTTTCATGGTTTGCCTTCTGAGGACCCATTGGATCATCTAGATGCATTTGAGAGGCTGTGTGGTTTGACAAGGATCAATGGAGTTTCCGAGGATGCACTTAAGCTAAGGCTTTTTCCCTTATCACTTGGGGATAAGACACAACTTTGGGAGAAGCACTTACCACAAGGACTTATCACTACATAGGCTGACTGCAAGAGGGTTTTCCTAGCCAAATTCTTCTCTAGCTCACGAACAACAAAGCTGAGGAATTCCAAATCTAATTTCGCTTAATCCAGTACTAAATCATTGGCTGAGGCATGTGAAAGATACAAGACTTACCAATCCCAATGCCCACATCATGGACTTTCTGAGGAGTCTATCCTTAGCCAATTCTATCGCGGTGTTCATTCTAAGATCCGAATGTTGCTTGATACTGCCAGTAATGGCAACCTCCTGAATCAAGAGGTTGAAGAAGGTAGAGCATTGATAGAGAACTTGGCACTTACTGATGGCCAATATGGAGATGATTATGATAGAACTGAGAGACGGTCAGGGGATTCAGACATGGTTAGTAGGAAGAAGCTGAAGACACTGAATAATAAGTTGGACAATCTGCTAATGGTCCATCACAAGCAGGTTAACCTCGTGGAAGACAAGCAGATTCAAGAAGAGGAGGATGAGATGGTTGCTGAAATTAACTTTATGCAGAACCAAGGAAGTCAACGTCAATGAAACAATTACAAGCAGAACAACAACATCTCATACTGAAGCAACAACGTTGCCAATCCAGAAGATCAAGTCTATCCACCGAAGCCTACTCAACAAAAGCTTGGATACCTAAGCAGCAATATTATCAAAGCTTTCAGCCTACACCTCAAGCTTCTACTTCAGATAAGCAGGGACCTTCTAACATCCTGGAGATACTTCAACAAAATCAACAGGGACAAACTACACAAGCTACGGAGCTGAACAAGAAGTTTGCTGAAATACATCAGAAGATTGACAACTCCCACAATGATCTGAACTGCAAGTTCGAAACCTTGAATGCTCGGCTTAAGTATGTTGAAAGCCAGCAAGCCTCTGCCTCGGTGAAGGCACATGGTCAATTACCAGGGAAAACGGTTTAGATACCCAAGGAATATACAACACAATCTACCACTCTCTGTAGTGGTAAAGAGCTTCCAACACGAGTTGAGGGTACCAATGACACTGAGGACATTGTGGCTCAAGAAGGGGAGGACAAAGAAGCTGAAAAACAAACTCTGGAAAACCCACTCGCCACTGTGACTCGCCATCCACAACGAGTTGAGCCTTCTAGCGTTCAAAACTCCTCTGCTCCACCAGTTCAAAGTGTACCAGTTATGCAACCTTTGGAGAAAGGTAAAGCACCTTTCCCAGCTTGCCTAAAGAGGGACCAATAGGAGAAATACAAAGAGCTTTTTGAAAAGCAGATGAAAGAGGTTGAATTGAAAATACCACTGCTTGATGCCTTTGCTTTAATCCCCTTGTATCAAAAGTTCTTGAATGAAGCAATCAAGGAAAATGTCCACTCAATTGAAGGGTTAGATATAGAGAGCCACGAGTGCAAGGCTGTTGCTGAAGCCAAAGTTGTGCTGAAGAAGTTAGAATATCCAGGGACATTCACCTTACCATGCTCGTTAGGTCATCTTCACTTTTAAAAGGGGGTATGCGATTTAGGAGCTTCAATAAGCTTAATGCCATTCATTGTAGCGAAGAGGCTGGGTTTTAACAACTACAAACCTTGTAAGATTTCCCTTACCTTAGCTGATCGTTCCACAAGGTCACCACATGAATTGTTGGAAAACCTTTGAATCAAGATAGGACATGTGGAAGTCCCCACAGATTTCATTGTGATCAACATGGATGAGGAACCGCAAGACCTGTTGCTGTTGGGTAGGCCGTTCTTAGCATCAATAAGAGCGGTGATAGATGTGAAGAGCAGGACAATAGAGCTGAATGTAGGTCAAGGAACAAAGATGGAGTTTGATTTGAATGGTGAAATAAGGAGGCCGACGATTGAAGGCCAAAGTTTTACGATAACCACGCTGAATGAGGAGTTCGAAGCTAAGTTTGAAGAGGAGGGAACTCTGGTTCCTCTCCCGATACCACACTGAGCTGAGATGTGTGAAGAGTCGAGCTTGAGACTCTAAACAAGCTCACTTGGGAGGAAGTCCCAAACATATTCTTTGTATATAATTTCATTTTTAGTTTCTACTGCTTTGTTTTTATCTTTTTTTATGATTACACTATGTCTGGTGTGGTTATGGTTGTTTGAGATATCAGGATAAACACTGTGGAGGTCGAGTCTTAGGTCCCAACACTTTCAAAAGTCAAACTCGCTACACTAGCTCACTGTACCAGGCAAATCCTGAAGGTTTTTAGAATAGAAGGAATTGTGCCACTCGGCCAAACAGGCGAGTAAGAAGAGGTCCAAGTCAAAAGCTGAGACGATTATTTGATCCTTAAACTGACCTGACTCGGACCACATGAGCAAGTATCATTTCCGGTGATGAATTGAGTGAATGATTGCATAGGGGACTAATCCTGGAGTACAATCTAATAATCCCCTATTTCTAATCCTACTTACTCACTTAATTACATCACCTAATTATTCTGTTTGATAACCATGATCATACAATGAACTGTATACTTAGTCTTGTGGAATTGATTGATGAATAAGCTAACTGAGTATTAGTTGATTCATACTAAAACATGTCCATATATGCTTGTTTCTTGCTTGAATGGCTTTGTCCACGTAGGAAACTAGACCAACGGAGCTTGGGACAGTCACTGAATAATTGTGTGCATCGATTGAGATTTTTTGGGCCAGATGAGCAGTGACTCGGAGTATCATCCGAGTAGGGTAGGCGAGCTGGATAATTTTTGGGCTAGAATTGAAATTCAAGAATAGAACTTGGCCTGTTAGGCGAGTAGGCCTATAAGTGAGCTTCTAGAAGGTCTTCTTCATGGTTTGTGGTTAAGAGCTAACAAGAAGGGTGTGTGGAGGAGAATAAAACAGTTTTGGGAAGTGGCACATGTTTTGGAGTGGTGGGTCTCACCTTTGGCTCCATATGCTGAATTTGTCCCCCACTCAGCTCCTTGAACTCGCCTATATAAACGAGCAGCACCTCACTTCTTCATCACACCACCAAACTCACTTTCTCTCTAAGCTTTCACTATCAAAAAAATATGAGTAAGAAAAACTCTGTTGAAGAGCTTTCACTCGGAGTCCCAGGCGAGTTCTATAGGTGAGTTGAAGAAGTTCTGCTCAGAAATCCTGAGTTCAAATACACTACTTGCCTAGTCATCTGAGTCTTGGTGGCGAGTTGAAGGAAAGTTCACAGCGGGTTCGCCAACTCCATTGAGTTACACCAGCGAGAAATGAAAGTTTGAGGTTCAGAAATGGGATTTGGAACAGTAACTCGCCAACTCGTCTCCCATACTGTTAGTAGCAGCCGTGAGTCATGGTTCTGAGCTAAGAAAAGTGAGTTCAATTTCCGTTTTACTCATCCTTAAGCCATGTCTAGTAGGTACAATACAGAGAGAACAACTCAATGGAATAGATGGGACGCTCATGCGATGATTGCTGAACGTAACAAGAAAGAAGCTCGCAGAAGAAAGGCTGAAGCCAAGGCAGCTAAAAGACAAGCCAAGGCTGCTGCTGAGGCTAATATGCAGGCTGCTGAGAGTTCTAACCATCCACTAGATGATGAGTTTGTCTCGGGTAGAGCAAAAGAGCAGATTAGAGGCAGGAGAAGAAACGTTATTCGTGATGATAGTGATGAAGAAGCGCATGCGGTTCTTGAACCGAAAATGGTAGTAGAAGCTCCAGCACATCCACAACTCTCTAGAATAAGTAAGTCCAGCTCTAGCTCATTGATTAAAGAACTGAGGGGTGCCTTGAAGGCACACACTAGAAACGCTGAGGGACTGGTGAGCAAGGAAGGGTTGAGTATAGGAAGTGTGAACATGGAGGGTTATCAAGATGATAGAGGAAAAGGAATTGTAGAGGCGGAGGAAAGTGAAAGCGAGACGCCTAGAGTGAGTTCGGAAAGAGGAGGTTAAGAAGCTGAGGCTCATGGATCACCAATGGATGTAGAGCAAGGAGATGGATCCGAGAATAGAGGTGAACCAGAGACTAAATTCCAAAAAGACCTCTTTGAACTGTTGGATAATGGATATACAGAGGAGGAAGCTCGGATTTTGCTAGAAGAGAAATACGCTGCTAAGAGGCACCGGGCACAGAAAAAGAAAGCTACACCCATAAAGCGTATGAGGCATTGACGATGATGGGAATGAAGGGGATAGTTTACTATCACAGGCTAACTATGGAGAGACTCCAAATTGCTGAAGACGTAGATTTGATGTTCGAGAGCTGCGGGTTAACTCAATTTATGTTGATGGTCTCCAATTCGTACAAGGAGGCAACTATGCAATTTCTAGCTATTGTGGAGGCTCAGGAGTATGTAACAAAACCAGTGGCTCTGATAGAGAGAGATGGACCGGGTTACACACTTTCAAGGTAAACGGTTAGAATTATAAATTTACCTTCAAGCAGATGGACGAGTTGTATGGTTTTCAAGCTGGAGAGGTAAACTATCCAAATATAGATGGCAGAGAACTTGACGACATTTGAAGAATGCTAACCGCACAGCGGGTTTTCATTCCATCTAGAAGCAAGGGGAACAAGTTCAGAAACCCGCCAATCAAATATGCGATGAGAGCTAAAGCCAACCTCCTATATGCTAGACCATCTACATCACCACTCAACCTTTGAGAGATACAACTGTTGGATATTGTGCTGAAAGAGATTTGTGGAGTGACAACGAGTGGGAGAAAAATTGAAGGGGATGATTCGAATTCAAGTCTATCTTTTGTTTTGGCCAACCATTTCTCCAACTACAGGAAGAGAGCTATAACACAAGCAGAGAAAGCTAGTCCCAAGCCTGTATTAGTGGTGGTGTTGTGGCACACATTCTTAAGGCTTGCAATATAAGCTAGTCATGCATACACTTATGTTTTACATAAAAACCAAAAAGATTTTTCTGTTAGCATCATTTTGTTCATGCATTCATATAAGGCATAGAAAATCCAAAAAAAATCAAAAAACCTGAAAAAAGTTCCATAAAAAGAGTGTCATGTAGTTGCATATCATGTAGAATGAGCCTAGTTTGCATTGGGAATTATGATGTTTTTGCCTTGTTTACTGCTGGTTTGATGGTTAGAATCACTGCCCATGTCTCAAGTTGTTTGATGCACACACTCTAGCTTGAAACTAAAACCAAACCATGCTTGGAATTGACGGAATGTGGTGCATATTTTGATTGAAAGTGCTGTGATTTGATACTGTCCCTTACCTAAGTGATAACCGGAAAATGAATTTGCAATTATCTAGTCTTTGCATCACTTTGGAGCTTATGGATTTCACAAAATATTTGGACTATCTTTCTCCTTCATAACTGATACCTTGTTAGTCCAAATAGCTTCCCACCTTGCTGTATAATTGCCTTATTTTGAACCTTGCCATTGTTTGATGTGTGATTGTGAGGCCTTTTTCGGAATAGCTTAACATAAGGTGTTAGGTGAGAACCGACAAGAGCATGTCTCCATGTAGATTCTGGTCCACGATTTTTGGACCAGACTAGGACTAGATGGCTTTGGTTTTGGGTGTGGGATTTGCTTGTGTCTAAGCAGGGAAAGTTATGGGAAGGATGAACAAAGAAATAAAAGGTTTCAAAGAGAGAAATTCAAGGAGGGATTGGGATGAAAAACATAAAAGTTTAGTAAGGGTTTTGAGAATCTAAGAGTAAGAAGGTTCTAAGTATAAGAAAAGAAGCAATAAGTCTTGAATAATGAAGAAAAGAGCCTAGTGCTGTAAGTGTAAAACTCCCAAACCGCTAGAAGTGCAAATTAATAAGATTCCCTCCTTATAATCTCGATTGGAAAAGCTTGTGTTTATGATCTTTGATGGCTGGAAAAGAAGGAAGCCCTGTGATAAAAAGGGTAGATTAGGATCATATTCTGGGTTTAAAACAGCTAGGGTGAACCATTGGGTGTGTGGGTAGTTGGATATATGCTCTTGTATGCATCTATTGGACTATCACCTTAGCATTATGCCAAAGCTTATTCCATTTTCTGAGTAATCCCTTGTACATTTATCGACTATATATTGTAGAGATCACTTTAATCTCTTGAACCTTACCTTACCTTACATTTATCGACTTATTGATGCTTAGACTTGATCCATGGTTCTGAACTTTAATGAATGTTAAAAGGGATAGTTGATTTGAATGCATGAGTAGTCAAGGTTGAGTCCATTCGGTTTTGTGATGATCATGGCTGGAGTTTTTGAAGTATGGCTGATTGTTTGCATCATAGAACTTTAGACATGGACATTGATTGCTTAACTTTCGAACTAGCAGGCTTGGCTCTGAATTCCCACATAGGACTCTCCCATTCATTTAGACTTCTGCCTTTGCTTGAGGCCAAGCAAAGATCTAAGTTTGGGGGAGTTGATATGCTTGCATTTTAGCCCATTCTAGGCTCATTAATCACCCAAGTTGCATTCATAATCTTTGCATTTGTCCCATATTAGAGACTTTTAGGTCTGCATTGCATGTTTTGCGTTGTGTTTGCCTTGGAATGGTTGCAGAGCATTCTCGGATCAAAAGAGGCTTGGATCGAATGAAGGAAAGCTGACTCGCTATCACTGCTCGCCTACTATGGCGAGTGAAGCAACATTCACAACCTGGGAAGATGAATCGGTGCTACTACCGCTGGTCTGGGCGAGCTATACCTAAAAAAGTTCTCAACTTTACCAGCCCAGGACGACTCGCTGGCTTGACTCGGATGGTGAGGCGAGTTGGACCAATTCAGATCCAAAAATGCACTACTCGCGTGGACTACTCGCATGCACCTCCGAGTCAGCTGTTTCTTTGACTTTTTATTTTCTGTTTTGACCAACTTAGGTCAGAGTAAGGGGGCTATAAATACCCTTTTAGCCCCCAAAAACCATATCCATATTTTTACCTCTTTTGGCAAGATCAAACAGCCACATTTTCTCTTGTTCTTATTTTATTTGCTTCTTTAGTGTAAGATCTTGGATTATGAGCTGAATCAATATTTATGGCTGTTTAATGAAAGTGGTTTAGTTTTAAGTGCTGATTCTCTCTATGTCTTTCTTTTTTATTTCTGGGTTTATGTTTATCACCATGGTTAGTAAGTAGATCTCTTTAGGGTTAGTGAGGAGATGAGTTAGATCTAAGTTGAATCATGGTAGTCT
>OVAX01004555.1:0-12714 GCA_900406405.1 Lepidium africanum | reverse complement strand
GGGAAAGCACCAGAGCCAGATGGAATGACTGCCCTCTTCTTCAAAAAATTATGGGAAGTTATTAAAGACGACTTAATCAAGATTGTCAATCACTTTATAGATACAAGTTATTTTGATAAAGAACTAAATCAGATGAACATCTGCTTAATATTAAAGGTCTCCAGACCGACTACAATAGCATAATTCTGGCCTATTAGTCTTTGCAATGTGGTGTACAAAGTCATTTCTAAGGTGGTCTATCTAAGACAAAAACGATTTCTTCCTCTTTTAGTCTCAGATACACAATCAACATTTGTTTCAGGCAGGTTAATTTCAAACAATATTCTGATAGCACATGAGATGTTCCATGCTTTACGTACCAACAACAAGGTGAAAGGAGCTTACATGGCAATTAAAACCGATATGAGCAAGGCTTACGATCTTATTGAATGGGATTTCCTTTCAAAACTCCTTCTAAGACTTAGTTTTCATGAGAGATGGGTCAAAGGAGTATTACATTGTGTGTCATCTGTACATTACTGAGTTCTTATTAATAGAAGTCCTTCCTCAACTTTTACTCCACATCGAGGGTTACGCCAAGGTGACCCTCTTTCTCTGTATATCTTTATTCTATGTACAGAAGCCTTAATTTCCAAGTTAAAATGTGTGGAATCACAGAAGAAATTAACCGGAATATCAGTAGCAAGAAATAGTCTGGAGGTCTCCCATCTACTTTTTGCAGATGATAGTCTCTTCTTTTGTAAGGCGAATATGGATGAAGCGACAACTATTTTAAATGCTCTGAAAAAAACGAGTCGGTATCAGGGCAATAAATAAATTTTGCTAAGTCGTCTATCCAATTTGGAAAGAAGGTAGACATGATGCAACGGCTAGAGATACAAGCAAGGCTGGGCATTCACACTTTGGGTGGGATGGGAACTTATTTGGGCCTCCCAGAAGGGTTAGAAGGTGCTAAATCAAAAGTGTTCGCTTTTGTCAAGGAAAAAATAGATGCAAGGGTTGATTCATGGTCTGCTANTCGCTTTTGTCAAGGAAAAAATAGATGCAAGGGTTGATTCATGGTCTGCTAAATTTTTATCTAAAGGCGGGAAAGAGATTCTTATAAAATTGGTACTCACGGCAATATTGTCATATGTCATGTCTTGCTATAGGCTACCTAAGGTTGTCACATCTAAGATTTCGGCAACTATTGATGGCTTTTAGTGTCACAATTCTGGATCCTCGAAAGGTATTCATTAGGCCACATGGGATACACTATGCAAATCAAAATCGGAAGGGGGCATGGGCTTTAGAGCAATAACATATTTCAATTCGGCATTGCTTGCTAAACAATTATGGCGGATATTAATTTATCTAAACTCTTTGGTAGCACGGATCTTACAAGCACGATATTTTAAAGGCTCCACCCCATTAGATCCTAAACGAGTGTACTTGCCATCTCATGGTTGGTAAAGCATTACTTCGGCACGAGCTCTTCTCATGAAGGGTTTGATTAAACAAATGGGAAACGGGGATACTATTCGAGTATGGACAAATCCCTGGATTCCAGATGGCTCACCAAGACTAGCTTATCAATCTGGCATGAACATTTACCCAAACTTGAGAATCTTAGACTTAATCGACCATAGGTCACGACTCTGGAAAGAAACTCTAGTTTGTCAATTTTTTTGCCCTCAAGATGCTACCATAATTCTAGGTATGCATATTTTAAGATTCCCACGTTCTGATAGGATAGAGTGGCATTATTCAAAGTCAGGAACATACACGATACGATCAGGTTATTGGGCGGAACGTCACCTCGGACTTTCCCCTATAGTGTCTTGTGGACCTAATATTCAGGAAATCCAAAAGCAAATCTGGAAAATCAAGGGTCCACAAAAAATAAAGCACTTTATGTGGCAAGCGGTCACTGGTCAGCTTGCAGTAAAATCCAAGCTAGTTAGGAGGGGGATTTCATGTGACGAACGGTGTGACAGTTGTGGGGCAGAGCAGGAAATAATTAATCATGTACTATTTGAATGCCCGATAGATACTCAAACATGGGCACTGTCAAAGATCTCAGTAGGAGCTCATTTTACTGGGTCTTCCATTTTTTCAAACATGAACCATCTTATATGGAGACTTCCTCAACAGGAGGATACAACAAGTTATCCTTGGATCCTATGGACTCTTTGGAAGGCGAGGAATGAGCAAGCTTTCTCTAAAAAAGTTTAAAACCCCCAGGATATTACTTTAGAAGCAGAAACAGAGGCGCATTCCTGGTATCAAGCTCAAAATACTATGGTCCAAATGAGTGGTGATGTCTCACCCTTTACAAATGGCCTTGTGACATCTATTTCCCAACCTATCACAGTTAATCTAGTGTTTACAGGATATCGATGTTTCGTAGATGGATCTTGGAAGGATTTAGATATAGTTTCAGGCTTAGGTTAGTACTGTTTCTCCTACGAGTGTGGTGGTGTGAACATAGGTGATGTGTTGCACGTTTTCACGAAATACAATCAAATAAAACCTATCGTGCAAACCTATTCGGTGTAGCACTTTAGGATCGATCCACAGAGAGTCTAGAATCAACGCAATAGGATTGCAAGTGTTCGACTTAATCTATAGCAATACGGTTATGTGGTGGTGGTGATCTAACTACTAACACAAAAATATAAAACAGAACGACTAACAAAAACAGAGCAAAAACATATCAAATAACTAAAATGAAAGGCAATGGATCAAGAGAGTGGTAATCGATTATTGGGAACTAACGATCATTTAATGGTGCAAGCACTAGCATTAAGAACAATCCTAGGACATGGATAACAAGTTCTAGATTAACCCACTCTCATGGCATTAATCCTTATACGGATTATTCAACTTAGCTAAACTCTCATTTGCTAACCGAAGAACCTATAAACATTAACGAATAATTCCACTTAGTCCACTAATCATCCTAACTTCAACTCTCGTTGGCTAGGGAAGGAAAGCCTATCTAAATTCCTTTAAGTGAATCTTAAGTACCTCTCAGTTATAAGAACACCTATGATCAAGAATTGAGTTATAAATTCCATTCTAGCAATAAGCTCAACTTAGATAGAGGAACCAAACGTTCTAAAGCTTTACACCACTAAACCACCGTCAATACCCTAATCTACCAAACTCTCAATCCATTTATAAGACTACTCAAGCATATTTATAAACACATAAAGATTCATTACACAAGAGCAAGACATAGTGATGAGATACAAGAAATAAACACAAAAGTACACAATCATATAATACAAAGGAGAAGGGAAATCAAAAATAGAATAAACACTTGAACAACTATGAAAACGTCTTAGCTAATCTTGATTATTACTCTAACTAAACATAGAAACATACAAAAAAAACTAATCAAAAACGAAAATAAAAAGTTCACGAAGAACATGAAGAACACGAAGAACACTAATGGAGATTTCTTNACTATGAAAACGTCTTAGCTAATCTTGATTATTACTCTAACTAAACATAGAAACATACAAAAGAAACTAATCAAAAACGAAAATAAAAAGTTCACGAAGAACACGAAGAACACTAATGGAAATTTCTCAAAACAAACTTCAAATAAGTACTTGTTATCAACTAAGGAATGTTTTACACGGTTTAAAATAACAAAACAAACATAAAACATGTAGAAGAAAATCAGAACTTATGTACAAAAACTGGAGAGAAACTAGAAGAACAACAATGGTGGTCTAAGAGAAATTATTGATGGTTCTTGTCATGATCTTTTTTTATGTGATTATAAGTGAGTAGGCTCCTTTCTTTTTCCTAAAAATGGTCTTCTTTATCCCCTCTTTATGACCATTAGTCCACCCAAAGTTGGAAAAAATCATTTAAGAAATGAAGCACAAGTGGAGAAGAAAGTTGATGTTGATGTGTTTTTATTCCGCTGAGAAATGATTGGTCGATCAAGCTAATGATCGATCGATCCAAGGCAAGATCGATCGATCATGATGTGCTGGGTCGATCACCAGGTCGAACACAGTTTTATTGCAGTTGGAATCGATCGATTTGGCATACGATCGATCGATCTGTACGCGTATGCGTAATCTGCGAGAAAGAAATGACCCGTCTTCAGTATAATCGTCATAACTTTCTAACCACTTGTCCAAATGTCNCTGCGAGAAAGAAATGACCCGTCTTCAGTATAATCGTCATAACTTTCTAACCACTTGTTTCAAACCACCACCAAATGAAATATAACTCTTTTTTCTATGATGTGTCCAAATTTCATTCCATTCCGTTCAATTGAAGGCTTTCATAGAGTGGAAAACTTCTGGAACATCGTTTTAGCCGAGTTGGAAGAGTTTTATGGGTTGTGGATGAAGGTAGATCTTTCTCTTGGACTCTTTATCATTTAAGTTCAAGCTCTAGACCTCATTACAATATGATTCATTCTTCTCCAAGCATCAAATCTCCATGGCTGGCTCCATTTCACCTAAAATGACTCAAATAAAAGAAAATATGCAACTCTCTACTCTAGGACTCTAAAATGCTAAATGAATGCAAATCTTCTATAAAATACATGAATATGCTAGCTATATGATGTAAAAGTGGTATGATATATGCATGGAAAACTAGCAAATAATGGTGTATATCAATAGGCGCGCAAAGTATAAGACGAAGTCTCTCCCCCTTACATTCGGAGTTTGAAGCCCTTCTGTGGGCCATGACATGTCTTTTAGGCCTACAAATATTAGAAGCAGAATTCTTGGTAGATTGTTCAGCGATTGTTCACATTATAGATGACCCGCCGGTGTGGCCAGCTTTTAGTCCTTACCTGGATGACTTCTTGAGGCTAAAAAGTTCTTTCCAGCTCTGCTCCATCGCTCATATCCCACGTACACTTAATTACAAGGCAGATTTCTTAGTTAGTTATGCGCGAAACTTTGATAGGAATTTTGCTTTTGTTAACGATGTACCCTCACATTGGTTCTGCTCTCTAAGTAATTAAAGTCAAGTTGACAAAAAAAAAATCACTCACGATTCAAAACTTAACTACAAAAGTCAAATTAAGCTGTGAATAAGAAAAAGATAAAGCAAATGTAGTGTTAATTATGCTCAAAGTTGTATGAAATGTGTGTGGGAGAGAGCATTCTATTAAGCACAAAATTGTCTGAAAGTATGAAACTTAATTATGATAGTCTTGACATCTTATTATATACTAGTACTTATGAGACTTCTAAGTGTTCCAAGAAAGTCGGGGATAGAGAAATAGAGTTAGAGACTTTTGAGTCATGACAATGTAGTCAGAATCTACAGTTCGACAGGTACTGCATAACATGTGATCATCTCTGTCTTTTAGAAAAACAAATGTAATGCAAAATTTCTCACAAATATGAAATTAGGACTCATCATCCCTCACACTTCTCCACTTCCATCGTCGCCTTGCTTTTGTATTCGATTTTTTCTATCGACACATAACAATCTCAATCTCTTATTCCCAGGTCTCAGTGTCTCACTCTCTCTCGCTTTCTCTCTGCTATGATTATGAACCTATATGAATTTTGTGGGTTTGAGTTCATTAATCACTCTCTGTTAGATTTTTTGGAGACAAACAAAGAATGAGAGATTTGTAGATTGAAGAGATTGAGAGATTTGGTAACCGAGAGATTTAGTAACCAAGAATGAGAGAATATGGCCATAAGACCGAGAGATTAAGTGAAGAAGCTGAGTATATTTCTTCTTAATTCAAGTGAAATTACAAGCATCATATAAATACACAAAAGATTTGCTAGGGCTGCACAACAAGTTACATATTATAGGGAAGACAAGTTCTTTAATTTGTGGAATGACACTTCCACTCATGAGACAAAGATTCCACGGTTTCTACCTTGTGATAAGTAGGATTTTTAGTTGTTTTTAAGTCTATTTTGAGTCTTTGTTTTACATCATTTGTGTTATTTGTAAGTAGTTTATTAGGTTTTTATCGTTATTTCGTATATTTTGTGTTTTAGAGTCCTAAGTTTGATTTTTGAACATTTTGTTAGATTATTTGAGTCATTTTAGGTGAAATGGAACAATACTCCTTGATTGGATGCATTGAGGATGTTAAGATCATGCTGGAAAGAAGTTGCAACTTGAGTTGAATTGAAATGAAGTAATAAAGGAGAGAAGTGTTGATGAGGCGCGTGACCAACCGGTCCATATGTCGACCGATCGGTCAACAAAAATGAGAAAAACCCGGAACTTAAGTCGACCGATTTCTCGACGAGACTGATCGGTCGACACAACGATCGATCGATCGCATTCTTGATCGATCGATCGATCGCATCCTTGATCGATCGATCCATTGTTTAAGAAAACTCTTGGACAAGAGAGAGACCGATCATACAACAAAGAGACCGATCGATCGGTCTCAACACCGATCGATCGGTCTCTGTGGACGGAAACATATCAATTTCAACTTTTGACTTATATGAAAGTTTCTATTTTTAATAGATTCTTTCAATATTATTGCTCTGATCTGACCACCAAAGTCAAGACAAGAAGTGTAGAGGTTGAGAATAGCAATTGGAGACCCCTAAAAGGAGAAGAGAAGGCCACAAGACACACACACAATCATTTTCTCTTAGAAGTTACTATTGATCATCTTCAAGCTTTGTCTTAAGTTGTTTCTTAGTTCTGATTTTCTTTTCCACGTTTTATGTTTGTTTTGTTGTTTTAATCCTGGTAAAACCTTCCTTAGTTGATAACAAGTTTATATTCCAAGTTTATTTTAAGAAATCTCCATTAGTGTTCTTTGTGTTCTTTGTGTTCTTCGTAAACTTTATTTTCGTTTTTGATTTGTTACTTTTTGTTTGTTTCTATGTTTGTTTAGTGTATTAATCAAGTTAGCTAAGACGTTTCTATAGTTATTTAAGTTTTTAATCTAGTTTTGATTTTTCTTTTTTCTTATCTTTTCTTTCGTATTATACGATTCTCTACTTTTGTGTTTACTTTTTATATTTTATCACCATGTCTTGCTTTTTTATAATGAATCTTTCTATGTTTATAAATATGTTTAAGTAGTCTTTCAAATGGATTGAGAGTTTGGTAGATTAGCGGATTGATGATTATGTAATGGTGTAAAGTTTTAGAGCTTATGTTTCCTTCACCTAAGTTGTTCTTAATGCTAGAATTGAATTCATGACTCAATTGTAGATCATAGGTGTTCTTATAACTGGAAGGTACTTAAGAATTACTTGAAAAGAACCTAGATGGGCTCTTCTTCCCTAGCCAACGGAAGTTGATGCTAGGGTGATAAGTGGACTAAGTGGATTTGAGTTAATTGCTTATTGAACTTTGAATTTGCAAACGGAAGTTTAGCAAGATTCAATGGTTGAAAAAGGGGTTAGCACCACGGAAGTGGGTTAATCTAGTTATCATTTTCCATGTCCTAGGATCGTTCTTAATGCTATCATTTACATCATTCGCCGATTGTTAGTTCCCATTAATCGATTGTCATTCTCTTGATCCATTGTTTAGTCGAATAAGTTTACCTTCGTACTTTGCTTTGCTTTTTGCTTGTTCTTGTTTGGAGTCTACTTGATTTGTTTTCCCTTTCAAAGTAGTTTATTACTTAGTTTTTGCTCTGTTCTACTTTTGCATCCTTGAGTTAACGTTTTCTTTTAGCCGTTTCATTAGTTTCGATACTATAGGTTATTAGTTACTAAACCATCAAACACCTGTCGTTTTAGATTAAGTCGAAGCCTCTTGATCTTATTGTTGCCGAGTTCTAGACTCTTTGTGGTTCGACCCTAAAGTGCTACTCCGACAAGGATTTGCATAATAGGTTTTTAATTGATTGCGTTAAACCATTAGCTTTTCTGCAAACATCACCTTGTTGGAAGAGTGGCTTGACCTTCTAGAACACTTTTATTCCTTGATGGACCAGAACAAAACCGATTTCCTTCTTGAATCAATTCTAACAAACCGATTCCTTGTGTTGCACTCAAACAGTTAACCATTCTCGGCTTTGCACTTCATCCTTGAGTTTAACACTAGTTGGGACAACTGACCACATAACTTGGTCATTTAGAAGCATATAGTTCGGTTTCAATTGCATTAAAACCGAACTCCTTTCCTTTTGTCTTGTAGAACACGTAATTTTGGTTCTTCCTTGTCTTGCACTCAAACCAAGTAGTTCTTTGCTTTGCTTCACATTTCATTGCTTAGTTTAACACTCTCGTGATCCCTACAATTTAGATAGCTCCTAGTCCTAGGGTTTCTGTGTTTAATGGTTGATTTGGGATTTGTAAGAAACGAACAATGAATCTGTAATTTCTTACCCTTCGAACCAGATTACAATCAAGAAAAACTAATTTGTTCTCCCTTTTCTGTATACATATTGCATGTCTTGTTTTTCAGTATTTATCTGTTTAGATTTTGTGTGATAGTTTAATTTCACAATCTAATGCCTTGAGTAAACTTGAATTATGGGGTTTATAGTTCTAGTTAATGGTATTATTGAGCTTTCTAATTCAGCCCCAATTGACAATGAGTGTTTATCAGATGGGTTTTCTTTGAATTTGAGTAGGACAACACAAAGCTAAAGTACACTCGAATCACATTGTTTTCTTGTAGAGAGGTGCAGGAAAGAGTACACCACATGCTTGCTTGGAGGAAAACACCACATGGGACCTTGTGAATGATATTGAAAAACCAAGAGAACATTTGCAAATTCCAGAATGGCAGGTGAGATCCAGCAACATGCATCTAAGTTATTAGTTTTTTTGGGATGGAAATACGCATAAGAGCAAAAGCGTTTTCTTCTCTTTTAGCTCAGGTTTTTGGTGGATCATGGGGAAGCCAGTCCCACCCAGACAAGATTTGAATCTCACTCTTTAGGATTCTAATTTTATAATCGAGGTTGCAAGAAGGAAAATATGATTTAGAGGTTATTGATTGGATAAAGATCTGAATAGATGGAACTATGGGATCTAGTATGTAGTCTCTTCCTGTTCTTTTCGTCCAAAACTTCACGGATGTATCTTTATTTTTGGTACGAGGTTACTGGTTTGGTCCTTAGGGGGATTTTTCTGTTGCAAAAAAAGGAAATTGATTGGTTTTACAAGGGACTGATGGTAACTCTCTTTCTTGTATCCCTGTGTTAAAGTTATGGACTTATATTAAATTGCAGTCTTCTGTGACTTGATTTGATTACTGTTGTTATGCGTTTGTAGAAATTTCTATTTAAGATGAGTGATTGGGACTAGAGTTATATGTGCAAATTCCAGTAGATTCTGGCTTAAGTTCTTCCGTTTTCTTCTCTTCTTCATAAGTGTTTGTTTCTCGGTTTAAGAAGCTTGGGAGCAGTTCAGAGATATTATTCCAGGAAACGAGAGAGGTTGCTTTTTGGACGCTTATCACAAAAGACTGAATTCCGATGATATGGAAACTCAAGTGAGATTAGTTCTAATCACTTTTGCACAAGAAAATTTAATGGACTTCGTTCTTTTTGGCTTTTGAAGCATTTGAACTTTCATCTTTTTGTTTCTAGCCGAAAGAGTTTGGACTGATATCAATCCGTGTTTGTCCTCGATACTAACCTTTGTATTCTAATCTTGTAGTATGCAGCTGCGAGAGCTTGGACTAAATGGGAAATGGCGACAGCTCATCTTCTTCCAAATAATGACAACATTCAAAGGGCAGAAGATGATATAACAGGTATTTCTTCTTACCTTCTTTTCTTGCTTCTCGTGTACATCGTCTAATTTCTTCTTTTTGATTTTTCTCAGGGGGGGCTGCTATTGCAACACAGCTTCCATGAAGAACAGAAAATGAGATAAAAAACTTATGGAACACTCATTTGAAGAAACGACTTTTATGTATGGGTCTTGATCCTAAAACCCATGAGCCGTTTACCTACATTTGGCGTAGCCAAACAAGCTCCATCTTCACCTACAACTCGCCATATGACTCAATGGGAAAGTGCTAGAGTTGAAGCTGAGGCAAGGCTTTCTTGAGAGTCAAGGCTCTTTACTCCTTCCTCTGGTGGAGGAGTAAAAACTGAGTGTAATCACTTCTTACGTATTTGGAACTCTGAGATTGGTGAATCTTTCAGAAACATTGCTCCATTAGATGAATCAATTACTAGTACAACATCTTCATCATCTGCACTTATAAAGAGCTCAACTAACTCCAGTGGAGGGAAAGATATTGTTGCAGTGATTAGTAACTCAGATTCTTCTCCATGTTAAAATAATCCTGAAGATGATTCAACTGATTCTGCTCTTCAACTTCTGCTTGATATTCCAATAAGCGATGATTACATGAGCTGCTTGGAAGAGAACATTGACTGATTATCCTGTTGGTGTTGTTTCCATGATTTCTAAATTCTAATCTAATGAAAGTTTATCTTAAAACAAAGATTCAAACTTTGGTTGTTTTGTTCTTCTTATTATTATGTAGTGATCAGAAGTAGAGATGTAGTATTTATATAAATCAGAGTTAGTTAGTCAATATTTGACAACCCCAACGAGTGATGGATGCATGATTGGAAAAGAAAAAGTAAACTAAATAGAAATGCTTTCTTACAGCTTATAGAATGAATGCATGGAGTGTCTTTTTACTACTAAAACTCAGACTGTCATCAGATCGATGAATACACCACTCTGCGTGTCTTAAATGTAACCAAAAATCAAATCGAATGAAAACATGCACGTACCAGATTTCCTAATAAATGTAAATTACAAAAAAAAAAAAGCGATTAGATCTGTATCCACAAAGCAATATATTTAAGGTTAGCAGTGATAATGTTGTTGGCCATTTGAAGAGCATCATCCACTCTCTCGGCCTTGATATATGCATCCATCATTGCTCTGTATGTAAGGACATTGACATCCAGACTTGAAATGGACGACAATTCAGCAAAGAGACACTCTGCCTCCTTTAACATCCCATGCTCACAACATCTTCTTATCACATTGCAATAGACTTGACATTTCCAATACCCTAATTTAGCCTTCACCTTATGGAATGTCTCTATTCCCTCACTGAAACGACCCTCCTCAAAACACACTTTGACCATTATATCAATTGCATCTGGATCCACTGTGCATGTGCCATCTAGCATCCGGTGGAAAACCTCCCAAGCTTCTGTTTTCTTACCATACTTGAGTAGAAGTTGAATGAGTGTGTTTCCTGAATCCCCGAAGAATTGAAACTTGTCGTTTCCTATCAAAGACTGGTACCATCGAAGAGCTTCCTCGTCTTTACCTTGCTTAAACCAGTACTCCATGAAGGCCACCCTTACCTTGGCTGCTTCGCTTCTGCATTCATAAGGATTCTCAGCCCAAAAACCATTGGTCTCGAACTCCTTCAAGAGTTTATCAGCCATGCCGAGATTCCCTAGATTCAAGAAACCGCTGATCAGGTTGCTGCAGCTCTGCGCCATTGGATATTCTCTCAGTAAACAGAGGGCTTCGTCCAACCTCCCAGCGTCGACCAATGCTTTGGTCAAGATACCGTACGAGATGCGAGGAGCTGATAAGACAGCACGGAAGAGTACAAGAGCATCGTCTACACGGCCTATCTCGCAAAGGGCTTCAATGATGTAGCTCGACGACTTGAAGTTGATACCTATCTTCAGCTCGTTGAAAAAGTAATGGTACAGATCCATGGCGTCTCTGTACCTTTTGGCCTCGCACATGGCGCCGATGATATTTTCGCAGGTTTTAGCAGCTGCTTGGGGGTATGATTTGCTATTTACCAAGCGCGCATACTCCGCAGCCGTGTCCAGGTCTCCCAGATACATGAAACGAGACACTGTATACAATAGTTCCAGGCCACGACGATCCACGTTGGGCCTGAAGTTTGATCGTGGTAGTGATCCGGAGAGAAGATCTCTCGGAACGGAGTAGAAGGAGATGGCGGAGGAGAAGCGGCGGTAGAATCGGCAGGCGGTGAAGATAGACATCGATCCCTAAAAGGGTTTATCTTTCGTGATCTAATAATGTACTTATATAATTGTAATGGTGTTGTGCACTCAACCTTAATTTGCTCCCTAGGTATTATAATAAAATTGTGTTGCGAGACCAAATATATATAGGAGTCTGTCTTTCTCCTTTACGTGAGAGAACATCAGCGGGAAGTTATATTCTGATTCACTTAATGGGCCATTTTCTTGGACTTTACTTATATTACATGAGCACTCAATTCTCTTAGAGCAACATTATTGGTAGAGTCTAGATTAGGCTCTAAGTATTATTTAATTAATATAGTAGAGAAAAAGGGAAGTAAGAGATGGTTATANTAATATAGTAGAGAAAAAGGGAAGTAAGAGATGGTTATAGGTTTTGAGATATTTAGAGTGATTATTAGTAGTCTCTTAGGTGGGTTTCTTAAGAATAAAAAATAATATTTATATGGGGAGAAAAACACATATACGGTACGGGGCCAAAGTAACAACCGAGAAAAATATAAATTATATATAAATGGGTCCCCGTTTTTTAATATAACAAAGTTATAAAGATAAAATTCACAAAATTTAAGTTTTACCTTTCACCCCTGCACGGTACGGGGCTAAAGTAACAACAAAGAAAAATATAAATTATATATAAATGGTTCCCCGTTTTTTAATATAACAAAGTTATAAAGATAAAATTCACAAAATTTAAGTTTTATCTTTCATCCCTGTACGGCACGGGGCCAAAGTAACAACAAAGAAAAATATAAATTATATATAAATGGGTCCCCGTTTTT
>OVAX01004554.1:0-12235 GCA_900406405.1 Lepidium africanum | reverse complement strand
GATGTACTCGTTCAGTTCTTCCTCCTCATAGTCCATGATTTCTTGTGCAACCTTGTACCTTGTAAAGAGAAATAATGTGTGTTCAATCAAAATCAGCACAAACGAATATGTTGCTCAAAGTATAGCAATGAAAAGATAAAATATTTGGTTTTCAAATATAAGGAAACAACCAAAATAACAAAGTGAAAAAAAAAATTACAAAACAAAAACAAAAAGAAAGAAAAGGAATGACTATACCTGGATAGATAGGAGCTTTTAGCTCTGATACCAGCTGATGAGAGCCTCAATGGAGAGGTTCTCGAATAAGAATTCTCAGAAAGACTTCTAAGAGTCGATCTTCATGAATAGATGGTGGAACCGTCGAAGGAGGCTTCTAGAGTCGATCCTTCAAAGGCAGAAGAGTTGAATGTGAATGGGAATTTATGAATGCCACAAAAATTGATGGTTGAATCTGTGATAAGTCCGGTCCGATCTATCAGAAATCCTCACTGGATCGATCTCATCTCGTGATCTTGAATACATAGAAGTTCAGAAATTGGTTATCCGACTCGGATAAACATAGATGATAGATTTATGTATTGATAACATATGAGAGGATAGATGTATGTATCAATAATTGTACAGAAGAGCAGATTCAGATGCCCTGCAATGTCGTTTATGTCGTAAAATCGGTTCCAAAAAACTGGTGGTAGATCTGAGGTCCCTTACAAGTGGATGTAGTATTTGCCTTTGGTTGATAGGTTGAAGAGGTATACCAGTCAGAGCTTACACACCCTTCAGATACTAAGGCATGGAAACATTTTCAGTCTGTTTATCCAGATTTTTCAGCTGAAAGCATGAATGTATATCTCGATTTATGTACAGATGGGTTTAGTCCGTTCGAGAAACAAGGGAGGAAATATTCAGTTTGGCTAGTGATTCTTACACCGTATAATTTACCATCGTCACCATGTATGAAGTCAGTGTTCTTATTTTTGATAGTCTTTGTACCAGGTTCAGACCATCCATGAAAATCACTTGATGTATTTTTATAGCCAGTGATTTAAGAGTTGAATCAGTTATGGGAGAGTTGCATAGAAGCGTATGATAATTCTTGTGGGATTAATTTTAAGATGAAAGCAGTTCTTATGTTTAATATTAGTGATTTTCCAGCTTATGAAATATTGTCCGGCTGGATGACACACAGTAGATTGTCATGTCCAAGTTTTCAAGATAACACATAAGCATTCTAGCTAACGTACAGACGACAGACTTCTTGGTTTGGCTGCCATAGGCGATTTCTTCCTTTGGATCATCCATACTGAAAAGGCATAACATTGTTTACAAAAAACATGAAAATGATGTATGGTCCTCCTCTGGAACTTGATGGTGCTTCAATATTAACACAACTTATAAATTTTGGTGTTTAACGAACAACAGATTGTTGTGGAAATGATCGTTTTCCTGTTGACGATGTAGGGGACCATCACAATTGGCACTAGAAAAGTACATTTTGGACTTTGTCGTATTGGAAAATCACCAACAACGTCATTGTATAGACGTCATGCACATTGAGAAGAATAATATTGTTTTGAATGTGCAGGGTAAAACAAAAAACAATTTGAAATCTAGATTGAACTTAACAGAAATTTGTGACAAAAAAACATTTTATATACGAGGGAATAGCAAAGTTGGGCATGTTCCCCATAATCCGTTTACACAATTTTTAATTATTATACTCATGTTATGTAACTCATGTTAAATGGAGGTAACGAAGGTTTCTTCGCTTGGCCAATAGTTTTTGACATGGTTAGAGGAGTTCATAATGTGTCCAGTAGCACTCGTGAATTCATATCCAATATACTTCACTTGTGGGTATGCTTTCAAAATTCTCCGAGAGGGCGTATTAAGACCAACTTTTGATTATGGTATTTCGTCAGAGTCTGGTGACACGGTATACTATGATATTCTACTAGAGATATTGGAGGTGCGTTCGACATGAAGTGCATTGCATTCTATTGCATTCTACTCTGATTGGTACGTAATGAAAATTACAACAAACTCAATTAAAATTTAAATTACATTTAATTTATTTATTGTTTATTTTAAATATTTCAAAACTAAAATTATCAAAAAATTTCGACCGTTATTGACCAAAATTTTTTAATCGGTTTTGACCGACATGTTCCGATCAGTACTGACCGATGTATTCTGACCAGTATTGATTGGTTCTTTCCGATCGTACCCAACCGGTTGATGTTTTGATCGTAAACTACGATCCAAAAGTTCCGCCTGTTACTGACGATAATTTTGGTGGTCGGAATATTCCGACAGTTATTGACCGGAGTTTGTTTTCCGATCATCTCAAACTGAGCACTTCAATTTTGTCAATAACAGTCAAAAAATGCTATTTATTTTTACCATAATTGACGGGATTGACAGTCAGAATCCACCTTTTAGTGTTACCTCTTAAAAAACAGTCATATAATTTACCAAAAAAGAAAAATTCTCAATCAAGGCCAATAATATCTAGTAGTATTACCAATCTATAGTGTAAAAAACAACTAAATGAATATCACAACGTTCCACTATCAGTTTAGAATTGATCAGAGCCCTAAATTTCTAGTTGATGTTTAAAGATGGACTCTCTTCTCTCTATAATAACAAATGAAAATCAGTTATATCAAAAAAATCCACCAATGACGACCAATTATATATAAATTTACAAACTAAATATCAAAAAAATTTCAAGCCTATGTTTCAGGACTGTCTTTGATCTAAAACATTTCAGTGCTCTTTTAAAAATGTTTGATTACTTTTGTAATGGTAACACGTCTATCCAATTAAATATTAATTTCTTTTGTCACAAAATTCACTTATATTACTTAAAACATGTATATCTCCCAGTTTTAACGCGTGTGATCTTCCGTTAGATGTTTATATAGGTTTTATGGTCTATTTGAACACTACTCTGTATTGTTTGTATTGGCAATAAGATCTTTACGGTTATTGCCTTTGTAATTTAGTTTCTCTTTATCTTGTTTTAATTATATGCAAGATAAAAAAAAACATTATAGTACAAATTAATTGAATAATCAAAATAACATCAAATCATGTGATACAAAAATTTCTTCTTAAAACATTATCTTATTTGATAGGGAGAAAGTCTTCGAAATAAATGAGTTGTTTAAAAAATACCAAAGACATCAGGTAACAAAATACGATGGTGAAATACAATGTAATTGGCTCTCATTTTTAGTTTTTGTTCATGTCCAAAAAGAAGAAAATGTCATAGTCTTAAGAACCTAATTTTAATATTGCCAATCAAATATTCCAAGAGATCAAACCAAAAACAAGACTACTTACATTAATGTGAACATGTATTGTGGCTGTTCTCTTAGGCCATTCACCAAAATATCCCTAAAATATTTGTCTCCTCTTTCTTCAAAATTGAAAGCTCTTTTTCATTTTCCTAATTAGTCCTGCCAAATTTGACATTCTCTATCTTATACACTCAATACATATTGTATTGTACGATACAGACTAGTCAAAATCTTTCGACCGTATATTTATTTTGAATGAAAACCAAAAAAATAAATTAAACAAAATGTTCATGTGGATGTTCTGATTTCTCTCCAGTCCAATTAAATGTTATTATTGAGCTAAGGTAATGTGTACTTATAGCAGATCACATTTCATACTTCGTCTGATACATAATTCCACATAACCCTTGATGTGGGTCTTCACTCTTCAACATCTTGATAGAATGTTTGTACTTTGTACCGATTATAATTTGTCTGACAGATATCACTTCCATCAATATCTGTTTGATTTTCTTGTAGTAAATAATAGCTGAAACTGATTAGCCTCTATCATTTGTGACTCTGTATAAAAGACAGAGCCAAATATGTTCAAACTAGTGAACCTTTTTCTTTTTTCTTTTTTGGTCGAAACTAGTGAACCTTTTTCTTAAATTACGAGAAGGAAAATAAAGAATACAAAAAGCAACAAGAGTAGAATAGATTGGAAATAGAGCCCATGATATTAGTATACTACTGAATGGGCCTCTATTCGTTAGTGGACACCATTTACGCATTCAATTATAAAACGGGCTTCATTTAACAATTTACTTCTTCTCGCCGTTCACTGCAAAGGGGCATTTCGACTTCTGTTTCATTCTATTTTCTGTGCCTTCTTTAAATGTTTTTTCACCGAAATTAGAGTTCAACTTATAAATTGAACCTTTCGACTGATGACCAAAAAACACAAGTAAAATCCAAATTCAACAACAGTTTGACTCATTTGAATAAAATCTATAAGCGAATTTAAAATAGGAAGGTGTAGTCGAGTACGAAATTAGTATTTGTTTAAATCAAATTATGTGCGATACCAAATCCGTTAGTTTTTCTGTTTTGAAAAGTAAAAATTTTTGTAAAAGATTGAAATTAAACCAATCAAAATTTAGAATAATAAACAAACTAGAGTATCTTGCACAGATTTTTGCTTTTCAAAGCAGAAAAACGAAAGCAATTGCTGATCGGGAAAATTTGTTGAAGATTGCTTTCGTTTTATTGCTTTGAAAAGCAAAAATCTTTGTAGGATACTTTAGTTTATCTTTTATTCTAANTTTTGCTTTTCAAAGCAGAAAAACGAAAGCAATTGCTGATCGGGAAAATTTGTTGAAGATTGTTTTCGTTTTATTGCTTTGAAAAGCAAAAATCTTTGTATGATACTTTAGTTTATCTTTTATTCTAAAATATGATTGGTTTAATTTCAATCTGTTACAAAAATTTTAGCTTTTTTAAAAAATAAAAGTAATTCCAATCAAGGCTCAAATCTTTATAGTTTATAGTGTGGCAATAAAGGGTTATATATTCTATTCTCTACCTAACAAGCTCAGCATTAACCTTTTTCATAATGGAGCTGAGTACGATGGTTCATTTCTTTTACTATTATTGGGTCCCATTATTTTATTACGTATTGTTTCTAGGAAAATTTTAATAGGGGTTTATATTATCGATATTCTCCTAGTATCAAGACATATCTAAGATATTTTCAACTATACCACAGACATTGTTGGTCTAATGTCTCTTAGTATATGGCCGTGGTATTAAATTTCGCTATCCTGTCTTAAATAGTTTACACTTTTTTCATGTTACAAAGTGTAGTCTGTTATGGTTTTTTAGATAATTAAGATGAGTTTGATTAATCTACCAAAATCTACACTCGTCTAATATTTAGATATCTATTTAAAATATCTAAATTTAAATCATCCATATTTTTATCACTTAGTGGAGATATCGTATCATCTAAAAAATATTGAATTGGCTAATTCAAAAACAATGCTTCCAAATCTGAACAGAGACCATATCGGAGTCTCTACTATTTTACCTAATTTGTTTTATATGGACTTTTCTGTAGGAAGTAATTCACAAGCCTCATTATAAATAGTTACCCACGAATCCAAAGCATCATTCGAGTTATCACTATAACAAAGAGTCAACGATTAACTTTTATGTAAAACGAAAAAGTAAATTTATTTAATAATTTATGAAAAATATTACATTATTCGTCTGAGGAATATCGTATTCGCACTAATATGCAAAGTTACTTGATTGTCGTAAGTGACATCAGGTTCTCATATTGAATGTTAAGTTCAAGAAGTAAACTTGTAAAACTCACTTGTCTTTGTCGTCATAGGCCGATATTTCGCCTGTGCAAATGATCTAGAAATCTGGTATTCCAATAATTAGGAAATGTTTGTAACTACATTATCCAATTAGTTAATGTAGACGTGTTAGTGGACGACTAAATAAGTCTGAATCATACCACCCATTCAAGTAAAGTGGTGACTTTGGTGAGTCGAAAAAGCATCACCTAGCCAAGAGTGCCATTCAGACATTTCACATTTTAAAAGCAGTTGTCTAGTAATATTTGTTTGGATTTTGTAATAATTGGGATAAAAGATGTATTAGATTACTAAAATATGGGTGAGTAGTCACCAAAACAAAAGCCTTGTGAGGACTCATCTTAAATCTCGACATCCATATTATTGGCTTGAAGAAAATGATGGTTTCCAATTTGCTAACATAAAGATTCATATATTATTGTAGCCACTTTGAAGCAAGCTATATCAGGTGATGTTTGTAGAATAATATACAAAATCACATCAGTAGCCACAGTATCAGGTTCTTCAAGTTGTGTTAAGATTAGAATAGTGGAGACCACATCTGCAACTATGATGTCAGATTCATTAGATTTCTTCACCATCGTGAGTAAGTTACAATTACATGAATTACTGAGTAACGGTTGATTAAGTTGTTTGGGTAAAAGATCACATCTTCTCATTCTTATACCACATCTTGGGATTTGGGATGTTAATAAAACTTTCCGTTCGATATCACAGATTCTCCACCCTTTATGACATTAAGGGCTTTCAGCAAACAAAATACATTTTTGGTTCGAAAGTTAGCTTGAAACATAAGGTGAGGTTCTTGCATGCGACATGACCATTTTGGTGTTATGATCAGTGCGTAAGTAAGATGTTTCATGTATCATCTTATATCCTTAATTAATTTCGACTGTTCTGTTGTCTTTTCGTATAACATTTTACTTTCTTATAAATAAATTATCATTCGGTCAAAGCAGAGAGGCTATGCAGATTATTTGTTTGAATAAGACATAGCCAGTGTTTCAAAAAAAAAAGAAAAAAGGAAAAGAATAAGACATTTTATAAAGGTCATGAGTTATCTATCTTCAACTATAGCCAACAATATATATATATATATTATGTAAAGTCACTTTATGAAACTTTCTTGTTGATTTGACAGAACGACCTTTGTTTATACACAGAGATTCATAATCTATATATATTTTTAAGAGACATAAAAAGAAAACACTACATAATTTCAAATATTATATTTTGGTAATAAAGGTTCTATGCCAAAAATTCATAATATTTTTGGTCCCAAGACTAATTTAATCATATTAGTTAAAGTCATAGTGTATAGACATATAGATGCTATATAAATTTCTATAAAATTTTATACGAACCTTCACAGTGGAAAAGAATTGATTATGACCATTATATGTGTACGCCACTTTTTTGTCATCATTGAAAAAAATAAGTTTTGTCACAGAAATAATTTGGTCAATTGATTAGAAATGAGGAATATTAGAGGTTAGAACAATAAGGTAGTTAGCCCAAAAAAAAAAGAACAATAAGGTAGAAAGAAATTGTAGGAATCTACTTTGATAAAATGTATAGCTTTTAAACAAAAGGAATATGTTGTCTGCCATTTAGTCGATAAATTAAATAAATATGCCTCTGTCTTAAGGAATACTTGCTTATTGTATATTAGCCACACATAAACTATATAGTATAAGCTTGTGTAGAAACTTTTTGAGATTATGTAATACAATCTACATTACACTCACACGACCAATTTCAATTCGCCGTCTCCCTATCCAAGAGTCTTCCTTACACATAGTCAAATATTATTTCTTACACCAACCTTTTGATGAAAAATATATACAATACATATATATATATATATAATTAATCTGTAGAATTTCAATTTAAGTCCACTCCCATTTCCGTAATTAATAGAAATTTGGTTTTCTGCCATCTAAAATATTTGCCAATAGCTGAGGATAGATAAACGATTAATAGTGTTTACTTTACAAATTATTAGGCATCAAAGTTTGATTTTTTTTGAAAAGCAAAATTAAAAAAAGTGAAATTTGGTTATAAACTAAACCTTGTCGATACAATTATTAACTATATATATGATATTAAAAAAGCAAAAAAGAAGTATTAATCGACTGAAAGATTAAAAAATTTACATGAGTGTCATTTACTGTGGAACTTAACCACTAGAGTAGTACTGGCCTACTGGGTTAATGGTTAATTTAAACGCAAGGGTTAGTTTACGTTAGTCCTAGTTTAATTTCCGATACGACTGATACGTTATGCAATTTATTTGGTATTAACAACCGTTAGTGTTGTATTTAAAGAGAAAAATAGGATCGAAAGCCCGAACTTTTTTTTGTTTAACAAAAGAAATTGTGGAACTTTAGCCCTTTGCAATTGGCCGTGACGCAACAAACCTCTCTCGTTATGACGTAAAAAACACTCAAAAGATAATTCTAGTGAACTCTATATACTTTCGTCAACAAGCTGATATATAAACAAATGCCTGTAAAGCCAAAACAAAAAAACAAAAAATGGACATATTAATTAAGTGTTAGTGATGTTTTAATTTATAGATTGAATCTGAACGTGTCGTATTATGGGACCTGTCACTATCTTCTACTGGTTTTATGGGTAGCCGTACGTGCATTATTTTCCTTTTTAAGTCTTTAATAAATCCAAAGAAATTCTTTAATGGCTTAGTTTCAAATTTAGTTGGTATTGATTTGTGATGAGTGATGACTGGTTACTTGTGTGGCATGTTTTGAGGGATTCTTCAATTTCTTATTCACTAATATTTAATAAGGATTTCAGCTAATACAACTTATACATACATATTTTAGTATGTAGTTTTACAATTGTGAGGACATACCAACTGCAGATTTATTAAAAATAGTTCCTTCTGAATTCATGATCATTTGTCTAATAATATAACAAAATCAACCAAAATAAATAAAGTGTTAGAGGATTACTTACCGTTGTTATATAAGTACTCAAATAATCTAGTATACACAGAAACATAATTGAGTTTTAAAAAATGCAAGTTTACTTGACTAGTCACCAACAATTTACCATATTTGAACCTTATATAATAATACTAACGTGTTTAAGGTAATAGTATTGTTTTTTTGAGAAATAGAGTAATATTGTTGCTCCACCAAATATATTTTGTTTTTCTTTTCTCGATAAAACACACAATAATAAAGTTCGAGATCATGAATGTGCAAAAATATGTTTGTAGATAAAGATTAACCGATTTTGTTAAAAATGATTAACATATAACTTATATATGTTTCAAATATTATAAACATAATCTGTTCGTCCAAAAAAAATAAATAAAAAAATAAAATAAACATAATCTGAAATAATTATTATCATGAAGCGGCTCTAGAGACTCCCTAATCAACATCATATGGGTAAATTTTATCGGCAAATATATGGACAGGTGATTCTACAAAGGGATGGTCTTAATCATTCAGACTTTGCCTAATTATTACATGACTTGTTTAGGAGAATCAATACTATTCACTTTTCTTCCCACTTCATATGAATATGAGCCACGTTCACCTGCTGAGTTTATAGTCTAGTACAATCTTCTTATCGTGACTATAATAAAATAATAATTTTGGTTTTGAAATGAATATCGAGTAAAATAAAGGATACAAACATGCTTCAGTTGACAACTATAAAATAAAAATAAAACATATCTCAATAGTTGGAATCCCAACTAGTAACATTTATGTGGCATAACCCTAATAATGTCAACTTTTGACAGAACCTCACTTATTTTTCCAGGCGGCTGCACACGAGCAGTCTCTTTCTCTTCTCATGCGTGTCGATATTTGCATTACACAATCTATATTTAGTTTTGTACTATCAATCTAATTGTCCAATTCCCAAAACAATGGACATTGATTTTTAGATATGCTTTTTGTTTTTTTTATAGGAAAAAGACTTAATTATTCTTCTGGAAGTGATAATGCCTACAAATAGATTCTTACCACCGATTCTACAAATAGGTAGTAAGCATATACCCATATCCGTATAGGGACCTAAGCTTGATAAAGACATAGAGGAGTAAGCTCAACAAATTACTTTTTTCATCTGGAATAGTGTCCATATGTGTCTGGAGTAGTGATCGAAATAATTGTGAAGTAGTTTCAAGTGTTGGAGAATCGAATTCGTAACGTGGGAGACACTCAGACCCGCTCCTTACCACTCCACCACAATCATTTAGTTTTTTGTTGCACTCCGATATGTATTTATTTGGCTTAGTCAGTTGATTCCGTAGTTATAAAAGAAGAACTCTACGGAATTATTTTCAATTGTGCTTTATTACTTTCTCTAAAGAAAGAGGTCTTTATATTTTATTCCAAATTTAGGGATTTTATGTTTTAGAGTATAACTTTTTTTTATAAAATATTTTTAATTTCTAGTGTATTATAATTATATACCTAAACAAAAATATTTGATCAAATTATACATTTACAAAATTTTAATTATTAATATTATTAGGAACTCCTACTGCGCGTTACCGTGTGGTAACTCATATCTATTAAAAAAATTATAACTGTTTAAATTATTATCAATTCATAATTTTTATATATTATGATATTTTAACGTATATCATTAAATAGTACAAAAAGTCGTTTTTAAAAAAATATTTAACATTTAAAATATCTAACATTTAAAAATAAATTATATATATAATAAATAAACATAACAAACAAACCTTCTTGATATTTTGTTATAGGCAAAGAGGTCTACATATTCTGATTCCTTGAAAGAAATAATTCCAATAGACTTTGGATAAAGATTTGACAAACTTTTTGAATAACAGCTCGTCATTAAACAACCCTTAAAAAATATTGAAAGGTGATATTGAGCATAATATCAATTGATAGGTTTGATAAACTGTCATGCTCATTATAAATTTTTAGTCCCTTAAAACTCATCTTACTTAAAACAAAATCCTACAATAATGTAACAGATACCAAAAATGAAATTGCAATAAATCAACTATAAATACTTCATTTATTAACAAAAACCAAGTTTGTCAATGAGATTTTTAATATGTAAGTCAAGAGTATGATTTGATCTAACTTGTAACATTACATCTAAACATACAACAACGTTTTTTTTTTGATAAAAAAACGTACACCAATGTTGAACAAATACTTAAACAATATATAAAATATGACGGAAAAAAAAAAACAAATATATTATTTAAAATGAGCAAATGAAGTAGTCAAACTCTTTTATCAAGTTGTGAAAAAAAAAAAAAAAACTCTTTTATCAAGTAAGAAACAAAATCTAGATGTAAGCTTCTCAATAACTCATGGAAAGGTTTTTATGAGAACATGTTCTACAATACGAAACGAGAAGGAATCCTCAAATCCTAAATCACGAAATGTATAAATTTATAAACCAAATAGAAAACTTATTGGTGTACTGCAATTTAATTATGCTGATGAAGAATAGATAATCTTTTTGTCATCTCCATATTTGGAATTTAAGATGTTGTCGAAGAACATGATTAGTTTTTAATTATAACTTCAACATTTTTAACAATTGAATGACTTCTACGTAATGTTACTAACTTGTGACAGTTACTTTTTTTCTTTCAACGTAATTAGTGAGGTACGTAACGTGATATTAAAAACATACACTTATATCTAAGTTAAGATTATTCAGATTTTGATAGACTTAATATCGTTCTAATTTTTTTTTGGTCGAAAATATCGTTCTAATTTAACAATTAATTTCTACTATAAAAAGGTTCACAGTAAACTAAATTTTCCCAGTCCACATCTCTCTCTATAACACCATAGTTGTAAACAACTAACCATGGAAATAGCTCTCAGGAGACTTTCTTCTACGTTGATTCCAGTGAAGAAATAATGGAAAGGCAAATTTTGATGTTTTTTGTTTGGTAGAGAAATAATAGATAGAAATATAGAGAGCCATTTTAAGACATTTTATTAAAGGTTAATTAGACAAATTTACGTAAGTTTTTGTTAAATTAAGAAAAATGTAGAAGTTTTCAAACAATTGGTTCTCTCTCATATCCTAACTTATACAATTACAAAAATACCCTTATTAATGCATTTGTGTGATTTAATTAAATGTACAATAAAAAAAAACATAAAATTTTTGTATTTTTTTGACATAAAATCTCTTGTATCATATCTAACGATTCTTAATAAACATGTTATAGTGTTAATAAAAAATAATTAAAAAAAACTTAGCTAATGGTTGTTAACAAACATGTTACAGTGTTAACAAAAAATATTATTGGATAACAATATTGTTATCTTGTTAACTATAATAATTATATGCTAATTATTTTAGTTACATGCTAACTATAATATTATATGATATTATTGTTACTATAAAAGATATGTTTTTAGTGTTATACAACTATTTTATCATGTTAACTCGTTTATTACAATCATTTTGCTATGTTGTTAATTTAACTTTTTGAACCATTCAAATAATAAGTATTTGATAACTATTGGTTTAAAATAGATTCTTCATTGCTAACTATATCATTTTCCAACATAG
>OVAX01004553.1:0-12720 GCA_900406405.1 Lepidium africanum | reverse complement strand
CAACTAATTAAAAAAAATTAGTTAAGATCCCCATTTTAAGAAACACTAGTGGAGATGCTCTAACACCGTACAACTGTTGTTACGCCATGTATATAAAAGTTAAACTGATAACAAGTAGATTACATATTTTGTTGTGGAATCAAAGTAGCAACAATTTAGCTGTCATGTAACAGAAAACATACATGTTTACGTGTAAGCTGACAACTTTATAAATTTTTAAAAAAATTGTTACACATGAGTTAAGCGGCGTAAGATTAGATATTGTATTGCAGAAAGCCCTTTCTCAAAAGAAAAAAGATTTGATATTGTAGATATATAAATATATGTAAGTAATATACTTACGTCTTTTTTTCTTGACTCTTGTAGAAAGTGGTGGACTTCTCATGAATCTATCGATTGAAATCACCAAGTTGAGTCGCAAGGTCCCGAAGAATTTGTTCTTTAACCTTGAATCACATGTTGACGAGGAGGGTCTTATGTTTGTTGCAGAGAAGTAAATCTCATCTTTACTTAATGAAAATCATCTTGCTTGCAACGAATGTGTCTCATAGTTTATCTTTATTTTGTTTTCTTTAGGATGTCAAATATAGAGAAGCTTGTTTTACCAGTCCGGTGTTATCACACCAGAGAATCATCTCGTTTTGCGTTCAGTCAATGGAAGAATCTTACAACAATGATCATCGTTCATGACCACGTTAACGCAGGCAAATTCGATTTTCAAGTTGTGGGAGAGAATTGTAGTAACCTAACCAACTTTAAGTTTATAGGTTGTCTGAAAATAAGCGATGCTGAGGAAATCGTGCGTTTTCTTCAAAGTCTCAAGAGGTTAAGTCTACGATGCTCTTTTGTTTATGTCAATGGAGTTTCAACGCTAATCACTGGCCTTAAACACCTGACCATTCTTAATCTGTCACATTGCAAAGACCCGGCTTCAAATGCGTTATTTAGATTCAATTTTGTACACCAAAGCTTGACAAGATCATCACATGTTGTCAAGATTGTACATTCTGCTCGTGGTCGTGTTTCTCTGCGACATGGCACAACGATGAGATAACAGAATTTAAATTCTGAATTTTGCGAAGAGTGTTTTGGAAAGGTGCTGGTGTTAACATGGTTAACCAAATCTTTATTTATACAATCGATACGATGGAATCAAACATTTTCTTTGTTGTCCAAACTGTTTCGGTAATTCAACATCAAATTGGTCCTACAATGAATTAGAAGGAAGCTTAGTTTGTCCTAACGGCTTTTTGGTTAAATGAAGACACAGACACAGATTTACAAGTCTACCGTCAGAAAATCATTTGTGTAGTGTACATAACCAAGTATGACACAATATAAATATAACCAGAAGTTAAGAGATTATCTACCATATTATAGAGGTTGAATCTACTACAAGTTAGACAAATCTACGACTAAAAAATTAATCTATCTCAATAATAAATTATAGTACAACCTCTTTAAATAGACACTCAGTAAATTAATAACACTATAGATTAATAAAAATTTCCTATCTCAAGGCTAATGTAAAATTTAGCAAAATTTGGTAAAATAATAATTTTAAAAAATTTCCTATGTAAATACATAATCCCAATTATCATAAGTTAATAATAGGAATTGTTGAACCACCACCTTAGAATTTTAGGAATTGTATTATTTAGTTTTTTCTAGTTTGCTTAGTATTCTTAACCTTTCACATTGTATTAATTTTGATTAAAATCCACGGTGTTATCTAGAGGCAAGCGCATGAAAGCTTGAAAAGATCATCACATGTTGTCAAGATCGTTGGATCTTCTAGTATCAATGTATTTCTCGTGGAGGTCTCACTGAGAATTGGCAGAAAGATGAGATTGAACTTGAATTTAAAACTGTTTTATGTTTAATTTTATCAAAACAGTTTCCCTAATTCAACGTCAAAATGCTTATGTTTCTTTATGAAAGTGTTTAGAAAGAAAAGTTTCTGAAAAGACTGCAGGTTTATTGCTCTGTTTTTCTCTACAATATTCAAGGATTACAATCAGGTAATTTATAGAAAAACTTAACAACCAACACTGCAGAATTGAGGGAACTCAAGAGATCAAATCAGTTTGATAATTGCAGAGGCACGTTCATAAGCAATTTACTGCAATTCTGATAGTTGCCTTTACCGTTACAAAGAGGAAGAACATGTGGACATGACATTAACTTGGGCTCTGCTTTAGATAAAACTTGATGGGCTTGTTGAAGTGGTTTATGATACACTAAGCTTGAGTTTTGAACATATGAATCGATTGTTGTACCTCTTTCTTCAGTGACTTGATTTACACCCTCCCTCAAACTTGAGGTGGGAAAAATCCCCACTCCAAGTTTGCTTCTGAGATGCATGAAAGTTGTCTTGGGGAGAGACTTAGTAAAGATGTCTGCAGTTTGCAGAGCAGCATGAATGTGTATGGTTTCAATAAAACCGAGTGCAACACGTTCTCTTATGTAATGCCAATCCAATTCAAAGTGCTTTGACCGGGAATGAAGGGTAGGATTTGCTGTGAGATATAAAGCAGAGAGGTTGTCACAATAGAGTTTTGTTGGACCTGCTTGAGTAATGTTCAGGTCATGAAGCAAAAACAAAATCCATGTAAGTTCAGCTGCAGTTTCGGCTAATGCTCTATACTCAGCCTCGGTGGATGATCTTGAGACAGTGGGTTGTCTTTTGGCACACCAAGAGATGAGATTGTTGCCAAGAAATGTGCAAAAATCAATTGTTGATCGTCTTGTCTCTTTACAACCGGCCCAATCACTATCTAAAAATGCAGAGACTTGCAAATGAGTTGACTTATAAATGTTGAGGCCAAAGTTTGTGGTGCCTGTCAGATAGCGAAGAACCCTCTTGAGCATAGCATAATCTGCCAATGTTGGAGCATGCATTCTTTGACACACTAGATTGACTGCAAATTGCATGTCTGGTCTAGTTAGAGTAAGGTACTGGAGTTTTCCTGCTATACTTCAAAAATGAGTGGGTTCAGGGAAAAGTTCTTCTCCATCAATTTTCTTATAAAGCTGCAGAGGAAGTAGTGTAGCCATAGGCTTACATGTATCCATTCCAGCAAGGCAGAGAATATCTTCTGCATATTTTTTTTGCTTAAAAACAAACCCTTTTCAGTTTCCTCCACTTGAATACCAAGGAAATAGTGAATAGATCCCAAATCTTTCATAGAAAACTCTGAATTTAGAGCTTGGATCAGGTGCTGGAACAAGAGAGAATCGCTCCCAGTCAATAAAATATCATCGTCATACAGAAGTAATACCAATGTTTTCCCATTGTGATGATAAACAAATAAGGATGGATCCACTTTGCTGCATTGAAACCCATAAGTGATCAAGAAGGTACTGAACTTGTCAAACCAAGCTCTTGGCCCCTGTTTAAGCCCATATATAGCTTTATCTAGCTTGCATACATATGATGGATTTTGTGGGTCTTCAAAGCTTGGTGGCTGATACATGTCGATGTCTTCACGTAAATATCCATGGAGAAAGGCACTTTTAACATCTAGTTGAGTGGTTGACCACCCTTTTGTAGTAGCAACATCTAGAACAAAACGTATAGTCGCTGTTCGGACTACTGGACTAAATGTATCCAAGTAATCTACTCCTTCTTCTTGTTCGAAACCTTTGACCACTAATCTTGCTTTATATTTATCAATAGCATCAGCATTAAGTTTGATTCTAAAAACCCACTTACATCCAAGTATTGTCATGTCTGATGTAGATGGAACCAAATGCCAAGTCTTGTTTATGTGTTAAACATCGATCTCTTCTCCCATTGCATTAGTCCACTTCTCATCTTTTAAAGCAGCTGCAACAGTTTTTGGTTCTGATGCCTTATGAGTATTAGTAAATAAGACATACCTGAGATTTGGTTTTCTAATCCCATCCTTTCCTCTTGTAGTCATCGAATGAGTGTTGGTGTCTTGAGGCTCAGCAACTGCAGGTTCTGCTTCAGCAATTGCAGGTTCTACTTCAGCAACTGCAGGTTCTGCTTCTTGGTTTACATTTTCTGCTTTAGTAGGTGTAGGAGATGGCAGAGAGATTGGAGGAGATTGATGAACACACGAAACTTGATCTATTGGAGTAGCGGATTGCCAAGCTTGAAGAAGAGATGTTGTATAAGCAAGAGCTAGATGCTTATACTTGTCTTCAAATGGAAAACGATTTTCATCAAAAACCACATGACAACTTATGTAAATGCATCCAGTAGGTGGATATAAGCAATGATAACCTTTATATGAGGCATTATACCCGAGAAACACACACTGAAGAGACCTTGGCTCAAACTTGTGAGCAGCATAAGGCCTGAGACATGGGAAACAAGCACTGCCAAAGACTCTTAAAGAAGAGTAATTGGGCTTCTCTTTATGAAGAACCTCATAAGGGATTTCAAACTTCAAAGCTGTTGAAGGGAGAAGATTACTTAGGTAATTAGTTGTAAAGAAACTTTCCACCCAATATTTCAATGGAACTTTGCCGTGAAATAACATAGTTAAACTGAGTTCAATTATTTGTCTATGTTTTCTTTCAGCTAAATGTGGTGTATGAGGGCTTGAAATCTGATGTTTGATGCCACATTTGATCAAATGATCCTTGAATTGATTGCTTATAAACTCACCTCCTCGATCACTTTGAAAAATTTTGATCTTCCGGTTTAAGTGATTCTCAACTTGCGCTTGAAACATAAGAAAGATCCCACAAAAATCAGACTTCAACCTCATAGGAAATATCCAACTGAACGTGAAAAATGATCCACAAATACCACATAGTACTTGAAACCTTTAACAGAAACAATAGGTGCAGGACCCCAAAGATCACAATGAATTTTAGCAAGAGGTTCAACATAAACTGATTCAGAAACAGAAAATGGCAATCTTAAACTTTTTCCCATCTGGCAGATAGGTCTAGAATTCTGAGATCCATTTTGAGTATTTCGAGGAGACACTTGCTGAGAAAACCCACGACCCCTAGAAGAATAGCCTCCACGTCCTTTCTTGTTGGTATTACGATTGGAATATCCACCACGCCCTCTGTAGTTTGACTCATACTGAGGAGTCATTTCATTCTTCAGAGTTTGAAAAGCTATATGAGGAGAAACAGAAGACACATCATCATATGATTGAAGCCTCGGATCATAAGCTGCAACTTTAGATACGACATCATTAAAGGCAGGTCCAGGTACACGAGTCAGAGAATGTTGAATAACCACACAAACTGGGTCATATTCACGTCCAAGACCAGCTAAAAAATTGAAGATCTTCATAGATTCATCAACTGATTGGCCAATAGAGCTCAATTGATCACAAATAGTCCTGAACTCTCTACAATACTCAGAAAATGTTTTACCCTTTTTTGAAATCATCTGCAGGTTACGTTTGAGCTCAAAGACACGAGCAATAGAACTTCGATTGAAGTTTACAGAGAGAACTTTCCAGATTTCATGTGAAGTAGACAAACCAACAACATATCCCAAGACTTCTTCAGAAAGAGTTCCAAAGATCCAAGAACGTACCAAATGATCAGTGCATTCCCAAGTATCATACTTTGGATTCGGAACATTAGAGACAACATCTCCATTCGTAACAGAGATCGTAGGTGGAGGTCTTGCTTCTCTTCCTGTGACAAAACCTAGCAACTTCTGGCTTGATAGTAACGATTCGATTTGAGGCTTCCACAACAAATAGTTGTAATCATTGAGTTTTACCGTAACAGAGCTAGCCACATGAACATGGCTAGACAGCGGATAGCTATCAGGATTCTCCATTAAACCTGTTAAGGTTGAAGAAACTCTGATACCATGAAAGTGTTTAGAAAGAAAAGTTTCTGAAAAGATTGCAGGTTTATTGCTCTGTTTTTCTCTACAATATATAAGGATTACAATCAGGTAATTTATAGAAAAACTTAGACTACTAAAACTGCAGAATTGAGGAAACTCAAGAGATCAATTCAGTTTGATAATTACAGAGGCACGTTCATAAGCAATTTACTGCAACTCTGATAGTTGTCTTTGCCGTTACAAAGAGAAAGAACATGTGGACATGACATTGACTTGGGCTCTGCTTTAGATAAAACCTTATGGGCTTGTTGAAGTGGTTTATAATCCACTAAGCTTGAGTTTTGAACATCTGAATCGATTTTTGTACCTCTTTCTTCAGTGACTTCATTTACACTTTATTTGACAATTTATCTCTTTATATGTTACGTGATTACAAGTACCTATCTATTAGGCCTGTTACGGAGCGGATATCCGGCCATTTTTACGATATCCGTATCCGTATCCGTATCCGGGATATCCGTTATTTTCTGATCCGTATCCGTATCCGAAATTACGGATATCCGGACTCATGATATCCGTATCCGTATCCGTATCCGGAATATCCGTTATTTTCTGATCCGTATCCGTATCCAAAATTACGAATATCCCGGATACGGATACGGATACGGATATCCGGAGTGGATAAGATGGGTTTTTGTTCCAAATCTTAATGGGCCGTTGACAAAAAAAAAAATCTTAATGGGCCGGATATCCGTATATCCGGTCCAACTTTTTGCTGTATCCGTATCCGTATCCATCGGATATATAAATTTACTATCCGTATTCGTATCCGTTTGGACCGGATATCCGTTTTTCGGATCAATTTTCAGATACGGATACGGATATCCGACGGATACGAATAATATTCTCAGGGCTACTATCTATTGTCTTTTACAAACACTAGTCCGACAATGGATTAGAAAGAATCCTAAATATTCCAGATAACTTTTTGATTCAAGTCATCAAGCTTTGCTTTGACATCAATAAAAATACATGCATAAATCTCAGGAAACTATTGATGTATACCACTTAGTTAAATTGTGGCAATTTATTCGTATACCACTATTGCTAATAAGAACCTATCAATCTAAATCTGACAAAAAAAAACCATCAATCTAAAGAGTATTCAACTAACTAGCCTTTTGTTTCTTGCTAAGTTTTTTGTAAATGGTTTCGAATAAATTAAAGGTCCTAGGAAGACAAATATTTTTGGGTTCTAAACTTTATAAAAGCAAAAAGAACAAAAAATTTAGGAAATATTTTGGGCCTTATGATTAGCAACTCTTTTTATTTTCCTTTTACCTAGTTTATTTAGTCTTCCTATTAAACCTAATGACTTGCTCCTGACTAATATAAATAAGACTCATCTAGCTCTTGAAGAATTTATTCTCATAATTCCGAGCATTATCAAAACTTAATACCTTCGATGATTAGAAATTATTTATTTTCCTAGTTTGTTGAGTGTTCCTATTAAACATTTAAACCTAATGACTTACTCCTGACTATTATAAGACTGATCTAGGTCTTGAAGAATCTATATTTCTCATATATAATTCCGACCATTCTAGAACTCAATTTTAGACTTGCGTTATGATGACGAAGAAGGCTATGTTTGTTTGTTAGTCGCTCGCGGCCGCAACCAAAAGTTATTCGTTTGGTAGTCGCTGGTTCAGCGGTCAGTCGCTAACGGCTGAAATTTTAAGTCGCTGGAAAATTCAGTGACTCGTCGCTGGAATTGCTCGCGGCCGCTAGCGACCAACAAACGAACAAGACCAGCGAGCAAAAAATTAATTAATTTAAAATAATTTAAATAAATAACTTTAAATTTTAAAATAATAACAATAAAATTGTATAAAATATAATTACTAAAATAAATATAAATATTATATATATATAAATTTAATAAAAAATTTACAAATATAAAAAATAAAATTTATATTTATAATATTTGATTTTAGTTGTGTATAAATATATTTTAAATAAATAATATATAAATATGATATTGTTTGTTATTTGTTTTTCATAATTTTTTTGGGAAAATGTTATCAACATTTTATAATTCAAATTTACATATAATTTTATATCTTTTTTTATAAATATATAATTTTTTTAAAAAAAATTTTTTAAATAATAAAAAATAATCGCTGGTCACTGCGACTCTGAAACGAACAATATTATGACTGATCACAGCGATTATCAAACGAACATAAAACTAAATTTTTGATTGTGATCGTTGGTCACAGTCACTGGTTTCAACCGCCAACAACTAGCAAACGAACATGGCCGAAATTAGAGATATCAGGAGGATGGGAATCTTTACATAGAGACATACTTGCCAAAATCTTCAATAAACTCACATAATAGACATTACAATTGGAGCTTCACGAGTCTGCAAGTCATGGTTCCTTGCCTCTCACAACAAGACTATGTGGAAAACCGTTGACCTCACCTGATCAAACTCATGCCATGTTTTAGGACGTGTGACATGAGATCTATCACAGGATCCAAAAAAATTGAAGGTCTATTTTAAAAATATCATATCATTTTTTCTTTAAGTTTTACCGTTTTTTCTTTAAATCTTAGAATTTTTTAATGATTCCAGGAAACTGAAATTAAAGGTCCCAACACATGAAAAGTTTATTTTTAAAATATTATACAATTTTTCTTTTTGAAACTTAGGTCCAAAATTTTTTTTCTTCTCATTTATTTTAGTAACACAGGCTCTTATATTTATTGGGAACTACCTGATCAAACTAATCTTCTTCCACAATGATCACCCTGCTTGACATTGACTATGTCTCTTGCGGCTTATGCCGCCGAAGTGTCACTAACTTTCTGACTGAGGTCTCCAAGTTTAGCAGCATGGAACCCAAGAATTTGTCATTCGGATTAAATTGCTATACACAAGAAGAGGACCTCATGTTTGTTTCTGACAGCTAATTCTCATTAATTGTTTACATAATGATTCATAATCTCTGATTTTGCACACATGCATTCATTTATTCTTTTATGGTTTTGTTTCTTAGGATGCCAAACATAGAGAAACTTGTCTTACTAATCGACAAGGAACCTCGGTTTGCTGTATAGAAGAATCTTAAATCACTAATCGTCGTCCCTCGAGATATTTGTCTCCCGGGGATATTCGTTTTCGAACCATGGGAGAGAACTGCACTAACCTTATAAACATTAAGTACATAGTGTTAGAAAGATGAGAACCAAAGAACAAAGAACAGAGATTAAAAGAGTTGAAGAAGATGAAGATTGAAAGAGATGAAGTTGCAGAGTTATCAAGAATTGCAGAGACGAAGAAGACTTCTGAGTTTGAGTGAAGATTCCTCCTAATCCCGTGAAGAAATTGCAAGGAAGATTTCGACTCCAACTTTTCTCTGTTATGGTTCACGCCAAGAACAAGTTGAAACCTTCAAAGAGTGAAGCTATGATAGAATCCGATTGAAAAGTATATATTTTCCTCACAGATTCTTCTGTATATATAAGCCTCAGTATTGTCACGTGATCTTTATTTCAATTAACAGTAATCTGGATTAACTAATTGATTTTCAATTAATGAGTAACAGAAACGTTTTCCTGTTTTTAACAGAATTAACAACTCAATAAACTCATATATTATCGTGTCTGTAACATATATAATGAGCTATGTTTTCATTGTCAACTTGTTAAACACATCCAACACATAGGCTATTTGCATGATTACATGGCTGAAGAAATCTTGCGTTACATCCCAAAGATCAAGAGATTGAGTTTTGAAGGCTCTTACGTCACCATTACAGGAGTTATATTGCTAATCACCCGCCTTAAAAACCTCAAGATTCTAAATCTTTCACATTGCAAAGACGTGTTTTCGTGTGATCAGTATCCTATCACAAAAGACAATTTTGTGCAAGCTGCGTCTCAAAAGCCTGAAAAGATTATCACATGTTCTCAAGATTGTAGGATTTGCAGAGATCTAAATCTCAAACCCTGGTATAGCCCTAAGCATTGGCACAACGATGAGATCAAGGAATTTGAATTCTGAAAAGCTTTGTCAATGTTTTTGAAATAATTACTGGATTTTTATAAACGAAACTATAAACTCATAAATAGTTTCTTCTTTGAAGTTTAGAATGTGGCTAAATCTTGTGTTGCATAGTTTCTCGAGTCATCTAGCTAACATGTTCAAATCAAAACGTATACAACATTAAAACTAAGGCTACACGTATGTGACTCATTTATATTTATCCCTCATTTAACCTGTTCCAATTATACACAGAAACTATCCAATGGCGTTTATATATCTAGAGACAGTCTGTACAACCTGCCACACTAAAGCTTGAAAAGATATCACATGTTGTCAAGAGCGTAGAAAGTGTAAATATCAAATGTTATTTTTTGTGGACGTTTCTCTGAGAATTGGCAGAAAGATGAGATCAAAGCACTTGAATTCTGAAACTTTATATGGTTTTATCCAAACTGTTTTGCTAGTTCAACATCAGATTTGAATCCTAAAATATCCCTGAAATAGTGTTGGATATAAAAATTCACACAATATAGCAACTTATCTTTATATCCATCAAAAAGTTAAATACTTTGTGTATCTTCTACCAAACATATTTTTATATCCATGAAAATGAAAATCGAGAATTATTTCTCATGTGCATGTTTTATTTTTGTCTTTTTTTATTTTAGTATTTTGTTATACGAATGCACTTACCACCACAACAGCATGATATCTCTTTAAATACTAAAATTTTTATTTCTTTGAAAATGAAGTGAGTGAAAAAAAAATGATAACACTTTTAGAAACCTAATATGGTGAGATCTCCTTAAACTAGGTTTAATAACATAAAAAAATATTCTCGATAACTTATAACATAAACAGACATTCTCATCCATCACAAATCCATCACAAGTATGTATATGTTTTGTGCAAACATATTTGTTTTCTCTATTTGAAAAGAGCGTTAGACAATAATATTTAGCAAGCTAGCAACACATATTTATATTCAATAAAAAGTTAGATATTTTTCTTTCATTCTTTTCTTCTCTTTCTCTCTGTTCCTTTCGTATTCTCTTTTTCTTCTTTTTGACACTTGTTTTCTGACTTTCCAACATACATTAAAAACTATGTTAGTCATGGACTCATGGCTAGATTGCAGTTTGTATGATTTTTTTCTTTGTTAAAAGAGACTTCAAGTCAAGCCATTTTTGCTAGAGAATAAAAAATTTGAAGTCAATTATGAAATATCACTTATTTATTTAGTAATTGTATACACTTGAGTATAGAAAATATTCATCATCTTAATAGTTATTTAAAACAATGACTAATTAACTCGATAAAGGAAAAGAAAGAAGTACAACTTTAATTGTTTAAAAAGCATATTTTCAAACAAGTAATTCTTTTTTGAAAATAAGTCCATTAACATCTCATTTTTAAAGAGTTGATTGTTGTAAATGGAATATATATAACTATATTTTTTTGAACTTATAACTATAATGATTCGCCAAAAAACAGCTAGCCCAGTTGGTTTGTCTCTGATTTAGCTAAGCACCAAGTAGGGAGTTCGATTCTCATCTAGCTTCAGTTAAAAACTTAGATTATGGATCGGATCATTGTTGATCCAATGATTACTTGTTGACAAAAAATTTATAATGATTCTTAATAATGTGACATGGAAATTATGATCGTCAATAATCAATCAATTTGCAATTAAATTTGGAATTATCTATATATAGTCACAACCACACCAAAGCTTGTTAAAGGTGGGTTTCGCTCTTCTTCAGCCCCAATAAGCCTGAACTTAGTCCGGCCCCGCTCAGATTAAGGACAAAAGTGAAGTGAAGAAGTCAAAATCGGTAAATAAAGTCCTAAAGTCTCGTACTAGTAGTTTGTTGGCTCTGTTTTCTGCAATTGAATAAGTCTCCTAACTTATAGGAATGACTGAGTCTAGTTAGTTGTTTTGATCTTGTTGTGCTTTTGTTGTAAGCTGAGCCTATTTAAAGGCTGTCTCTTTTTGATTGAATGACTAGCATTTTCCAGAACAAACCTGCAACTCTAATCACTGCAGGTTCAGAGAGCATTGTTGTTTAACAAGTGGTATCAGAGCCGGTTAAGAACCTGGCACTTTGAAGAGAAAGGATGAGTGAAAAGATGCATTGGTGATACCAAAGTTTGATGGAGACTATGAGCATTGGGCGATGCTTATGGAAAATCTGCTGAGATCAAAGGAATGGTGGAACCTAGTGGAGACTGGAATCCGACAACCAGAGAGAGGTATGATTCTTACCGGACCTCAAAGAACAGAGCAGGCGGAGCTGAAGGTGAAGGATCACAAAGTAAATAATTATCTATTCGCATCAATAGACAAGACAATCCTCAAAACGATTTTGAAGAAGGAGACTTCCAAGGATCTGTGGGAGTCCATGAAGCACAAGTATCAAGGGAATACTCGAGTGAAGAGTGCTCAATTGCAGAGATTAAGAAGGAATTTTGAGATCTTGGAGATGAAGATCGGAGAAACCATCACCAACTATTTCTCAAGAGTAATGGAAGTCATGAATGATATGCGTAACCTAGGAGAGGATATGCCGGACTCAAAAGTGGTTGAGAAAATCCTAAGAACCTTGGTGGAGAAGTTTACCTATGTCGTATGTGCTATTAAGGAGTCCAACGACATCTCAACATTGACGGTCGATGAATTGCAGAGCTCCCTGATGATTCATGAGCAGAACCTAAGCAGACATGATGGAGATGAACATGTCATGAAGGTAGAAGAGCAAAGGTTCACCTATGAAGGTAGAAGCCGGGGAAGATTTTCAAGCAGAGACAGAGGACGTGAAAGCTTCCGAGGACGTGGACAAGGTAGAACAAGCTACAACAAGGATATGGT
>OVAX01004552.1:0-12721 GCA_900406405.1 Lepidium africanum | reverse complement strand
CACTTGGTGATAATTGGATCATGGATTAACTTGATCCAAAATCAAGTTTAATCTTCAACAAGATTTTAGATCTAGATTTTTAAAAATATTCTTTTTGATTTCTACAGTTTTGAAAATGATTTCTAAATTGTTATTTTTTTTTGAAACATGTTTTGAATGATTCCCAGAACTTTGAAAACCATTTCTAAAACTTTTTGAATTTTTAAAACAATTTGAGATTTTAGAAACGAGTTTTTAAAAACGTTTGGGATTTGTCAAACGATATTTAGAATTTTTTTAAATTTTAAATAATTTTAAAAATATTTAGAATATTTAAATAAAATTTTAAAACTTTTGAATTCTAATGATTTCTGATGTTTGGATTTCGAAACGACTATTCACTCTTTTTCAGATTTTGGCGGATCATTTCCTCCGAAGCCTCTCGGATCTCATTCTTTGATGCCTTCCGGATCTTATCCTCCGATGTCTCCCAGATCTCAGCTCGATACTTAATCTGTTCCATCTACGGCAGTATTAAAAGTATATATATATATATAGAAAACCATGTTTTACAAGTTTATTTTGAATTTAAATAAAAGACTATGTAATCATTTTTTCCTATATTTTATTTTTTGAAATTTGTAGTAATTGTGAGATTATCGACATCATCCTTTAAAGAAAAAAACCCGAAAAAATTGTCATGCTTGTTATAAAAGAGAACACATTATCAAAACATAGTAAATATCAAATGCATTAGTCATCTGTCTCGTACATGTGTCTCAACTTAAGACATTCAAAAATTTGATCAATTGTTCCACATCGGAAAGTTGTAGTTTATGCCCTCTCTCGTTCCTACTATATATCGGAATCTTATGTAATAGTTATAATTCATACGAAAATCAGGTAAAGTAAAGTTTTATTTGGATATCTATCGATTCTCAATCCAAATGTTTTCCAGCCAATCAGGTTTTTATACTTATCTTAGTCTTTATTTATATTAAGTTTTATAACAATGTTATAATTTTCTTAATGAAAATATAAATACATGAAAAATTTAGTATCAAAATAACTTTTCACAGCAATTAAAAAAAAAGGTAATCTCATATAACAAATATATAATTATAATAAAACAATAGAATCTTTGAATATAGATATCTTTCATCATCTCTTCATATTCATTTATATATAGTGACTTAGGTATAAATTGTTATTATAATTTAAATAAAAAAATTATTTTCTAATCCATTGAATAGTCATTTAAAAATAATACCTTTAATTGATTACCTAAAATATTGTATAAAAGTGCGAATAATCCTAGTTAGCTTTGGCCTTTGGGATTAAAAATTTGTATCCAGATCTGAAATTCGATCAGAAAAATGGATAACCAAAATAAATACAAATATAAATAATAATTTTTTAGATATGACGAATACGAATAATGCCAAAATTTTGAAGTGGATAATGGACATCCGTTTTCCACTACACCCTTTATGATATATTTTCCACTAAACCCAACGAATTGAAAACTCATATCTTTTATGCAACGAATTGAAAACCCCACGATTTTTTCTCTATCTCATCTATCGATTTCCATTTTGTTCCATCCTCAAATCTCTAAAACAAATTCCATTTCAAAAATAAAAAAGGAAGCGTTGTTTTGTTTTGATATCTCTGATGGTGTAAGTTGTTAAGATGTTATGAATGTCTCGTTTGAATTAAGTTGTAGTGTGATGTTTAAGTGCTATATGTTCTGATTGAATTATATGAAAAGTTTAGAGCTTTGGACAAATATGTTTGTGGTTTAATCACGACTTTGGTTGTAGAAGAGGTGGATCAATATCTGGTAACCCATAGGGATTGTTATTTCTAGGGTTTGATGGTGTTACGAATTTGCTGATTTCTTTTATGTCAAAACTGTCAAGAGAAAGTAATTAAGGTGTTTGGGTTTAAGGTTTTTACTCGTGATTTCTATGTTGCTTTAATTGTGATGAATTTTATGTATTGTACATGATTAATCTTACTCATCCATCACAATTCATCGCAATTAAACCAAACATAGATATCACAAATATAAACCCTAAACCCAAACACCTTAATTACCCTTTCCACTTGTTAGTTTTGACATCAAAAGAATGCATCATCAAACCTTACACTATAAAAAAAACATTGTTGATTCCGACGACCAATCATGTCGGAAGTCATCGAAATGTAGCTTCTCCGACAAAAAACCGACAAAAATGGTTGTCGGTATATGTTCGTCTGAAATCAAGATCCCGTCGGAAGCCGTCGGTCAAGACCGACAAACACCAACGACAATAATCCAACAAAAGTCCCGTGGAGTGCCGTCGGACAATGCCGTTGGCAATTCCTGTCGGAGGCGTTGGGTTTGGAGCTGTCAGGTCGCATGTCCTTGAGTCCGTCGTACGCTGTCGGTTTACTGTCGTCAGTGTACGTTGAAATTAGTCTCGTCGGAGTTCCTCGGATTGATCCCGTCGGATCCCTTCGGTTTGCATCGGTAATTCCTTAACAATTTCCGACAGAATTATATATATTTAATTTTTTTAAAAAAATTATATTAATTTCTTTTAAAATTAAATTTAATTATTTTGAAAATATATTTTATATATTAATTTTTTTTTTAATAAATATGTTTTTCATACAAAATATAGTACGATTCTAAACTAAATCCCCGGGTTCTGGGTCTCGCTATATGATGGGAAAGATCGGGGAGTGTCGAACATTCACATGAGTTGGGCCATCTGAGCTTCAGTTTTCTCTTGCCTCTCCTGATACGAGCGGAGTGAGGCCTGGGTCTGCTCTTGCCTCTCATAATTCTCGCGTAGTGAGACCTTGGTCTGCTCTAGGGTCTGCTCTATGTGCTCGTGCGTCGCCCAGAAATTCACCAGCTCTTGTCGCTTCTGCTGACTGAGACCTAACCCCTGACTCTGGTCAAAACCTGCTGGCAACTCATCGGCGGTGACAAGCTTACCGAGTCCAAATCGCTGTCCCTTTATGCCAGGAGTTTCCTACAAAATAAAAATAAAATACTTAGGCGGTTATCAATATAACTTTATATTATCTAAGAAAATAAATGATTGGATTAAATGAATACCTCAACGACGATGCGGTTGATCTCATCCCGAGAGAGCTCAACCGAAGGCCCCGCTCCATCCTGAGTGAGTGCAACCGAAAGCCCCACTCCATCCTGAGTGAGTTCGGTTAAAAGCTCTTCTTTCCTCTGCTCAACCCTCTCCACCACCTCCAACACCTTCAGGTTCTCAATCGCTCTGAACTTCTTGCTGTGCCAACAATCACAAACATCATGAGACGAGGATTCAGAAAACAACAAAACCCTAGCTCATAATTTCGAAAACTCAAAATAAGCGGGGAAAAGCTTACTGATCCTAGGAAAAGAGGAATCATCACCAGGAAGAGTAGTAGTACAACCACCAAAGAGAACAAGCTGATGAGAATCATTGACGAAAACTGACGAAAGAGTATGACCACATCGAGGTCCATGCAAATCTTCATGGGAATTAGCAAAGGTCATCAGTGATTGGTAAGAAGGATATGAGTATTGTTGAGCTGATGAAGACATTGCAGAAGTTTCACGAATTTTAATTTTTTGTGGTGATAACTGATGATAAGGTTCTAATCAACTCATCTTCATATTTATAATCAAAATTTGTTGTCTCAGTGGCTCGCTTTGGTTGTGATTAACGAATAAAGTTCATGATCAATAGCAATGGTGAAAACTTCTATTCGTTAATCACAACCAAAGCGAGCCACTGAGACAACAAAATTTTGATAATAAATATGAATATGAGTTGATTAGAACCTTATCATCAGTTATCACCACAAAAGATTAAAATTTGTGAAACTTCTGCAATGGCTTCACTAGCTCAGCAATACTCTTATCCTTCTTACCAATCACTGATGACCTTTGCTGATATCCATGAAGATTTGCATGGACCTCGATGTGGTCATTCTCTTTTGTTGGTTTTCGTCAATGATTCTCATCAGCTTGTTCTCTTTGGTGGTTGTACTACTGCTCTTTTTGGTGATGATTCTTCGTTTCCTAGGACAAGTAAGCTTTTTCCTGCTTATTATGAGTTTTCGAAATTCTTAGGGTTTTGTTGTTTTCTGAATCTTTATCTCATGATGATTGTTATTCTTAGGGTTTGATGGAGTAATGAATTTGTTCCATTCTTTTGATGTTAAAACTAACAAATGGAGAAGGTAATTAAGGTGTTTTGGTTTAGGGTTTTCATTTGTGNATTAAGGTGTTTTGGTTTAGGGTTTTCATTTGTGATCTATGTTGGTTTAATTTTGATGAATTTTATATATTGTACAGGATTCATCCTACTGGTGAGGTTCCATCTCCCAGAGCTGGTCATGCAGCGACTCCACTTGGTGCTTGTTCAGGTGATTGAAATTATCGATTAATAATCAGATTGCTAATCATGTTAATACATTTACAACATATACGTGAAAAAAGTAAAGTGCATTTAGTCAAGTAGTTGAGTCAGCTGCATTCTCCACATGAGTTCGAGTTTAAGGAATCGTGTTTGTCTCACGTGATATTTTTAAGAGTTTATCTTTAGATTTGATTGTCGTATATCCTGGTTGAGTTCATGTAATAACTTGTTTACATATTGATAGATTCAAAACTATTCTGATACATGAGCATGTTGTTTCGTTATGTCAGGGTGGAATTGGTCCATTGGGACTTGCTTCTAGAGATGTCGTTCTACATACTTGACATGAATAATAATCAGTTCAAGTGGCAAAGGTGAAGTCTTTATGAATCTATCTTAATTATTAATTATTGAATATTCTTACACACTTAATTAATGTATGTTCTGGTTGGTGATTCGAGGAGTGGCTCCAAGTCCTCGTTACGGTCATGTTATGGTTTTTGTTGGTGGGAAGTGGCTTGTCATATTCGGTGGGACGACTGGTACGAATAGCTTTGTTTTCTGTTTATCTTAATTAGCATACAATATCGATTAAAACAGAAGTTTTTGTTACTATTGTCTATAGGAACTGAACTTCTCTCTGATACATGGGTATTGGATATTTTTTCACCATCAATGGCTTGGGAAAGATTGAACTCATTTAGCTTTCATTATCCAAGTGCAAGAATGTTAGTAACTTAATTGATCTAATTAAGCAACTGCTGTAATTAACCATATATTTGGTTTGAGTTAACTCTTTATTGTCTTTAGGTATGCTTCCGCTTGTGGTCTAGATGATGATATGTTTCTGCTTTGCGGTGGAAGAGACGAGTCAGGGATGGTAATGGACTTAATTAAGAGCTAAAGTATTTTGTTCTTCCAATATATTTACAAATCTTAATGCTTTGCCTTTGCAGTCACTAAGAGATGCTAATGCGTTGAAAATGGATACCAATATTGGTCAGTGGCTTTGGCATATTGTTCCAAACTTAGCTTCCTCGAGATATCAACATACAGCGGTCAGAACCAAAAATCTGAACTCTTATTGCATATGCCACGTTGACTTGACAAGTTTTTGATTGTCCAAAATGGTCTTTTTGAAGTTATAGAACAGTGAAGAGTTTTAAAATAGGAAAATAGTGGGACACATATCCATCCTTTATATGCTTTCCTTGGTTGTTTGTCTAGTTTTTTCTCTTTGGGTTCCACTGGTAATTGGGTTCTTTTGGGATCAGTTTCCGTTAAGAGGATTGGTTCGTTCTTTGTCTGTATTTTCAAGACTTGCTCAAGGTCTGGTTTTCAATGGGGTTCTAGTGAGGCATCTATCAATTGACAGTGTTTTGACTTCTATCATTTCCTAAAAATATGTGAGAATTTTTGCCGGTCTAACAAATTTTTCTTCAACAATGAAGTACACTCATTCGTTATAAGAAGTTTCTCTATCAATTTGGATTCCATATAGTCGTTAATGGCTTAGATCTACGGTTGTGGATTAGCATGTTTTTAAGTCTATTTCCAGTCCTAACATAATCTTTTTAGGAGTTTTTCTAAGTTCTTGGTATATTTTTATTTTTCGCCGCCTATTGAATTTTTTATATGAATCATACAGTGAACAAAAAAAGAATTCACAACATTTTTTTCAAGAATGACCAAGATTAAATAAATGAATTTATAATGGTTAACAATCTTATAACATTTAAACATGAGATTTCCAATGACAAGTAAATTACACATTGTAGTGACGGAAATTCTTGAAAAAAAAGGAGAAGAGTGAGTGTAGGAGAATCTCTTTGCAGCATTTTTGAGTAGCTGAGAATTTCTGACCAAGATGAGACTTCGAATTGGCAAGTGTTACTAACGCTCTGTACTCTCAGTTCCGACCTCATCAAGATCCATCTTAATGTCTAAACCGGAACAGTCCCAACTGTTAACGATGAAGAGAGTTCAACGGTTTTCATTGGTTTAATAAACCGTTTAATAACGGTTTGTTACTCTGTTGTTGATGTTGTTTATTGTCTCTCTTAAGCTGGACTTTTAACTTCTTACCACTTATTTCATGACCGTTCATTGTGTAAATAGCTTTCTGAGCAGCCTCTTGTGAGTCATAGCTAACAAAACCTGCCACAAGAGAAGGTAATCACAATCGTTAATTCGAGTCTTGAGGAAACATGATGGTGACTGAGGAAGAGAAGTAAGAGCTTTACCGAAACATTTGCTTATACCAGTGGACTTGTCAACAAACACCTTGGCGCTAAGAACCTTACCAAAAGGTTGAAACTTAACCGCAAGATCTTGATCCCCGTATTCACGAGGTATGTTATAGATAAACAGATTAGCACCTTCTGGTCCTGAACATAGACAAAGATGGTTTCATGTATCAGTCACATAATCATTAGACCCCTTGAGACATCCAAATCTTAGTTGGTTCTTGTTTAGGACTAACTAAACCTTCATTTTGAAGCGGGGAAGGTGTTGATGTGCCGTTATTAGTGATTCCAGGTGAAGTTGTGGTTAAAGGAAAGTGAGGAGTGATCATTCCATTAGGAAATGCCATGGGATATTGAAGACCATTGTAACTGTAGTTTCCAAGGGGCCTTTGGTTGTTTCTACTAGCGGCTAAACGGGGTGGGATAGACTCGTTTAAAGAGGTTCCCTGCAATGTGCTTCCGTTAGCTTGGTTCGGTGACATTAAACTCTGAAATCCATGTTGAGTCTGGATAGGTGGTAGCATGTAACCATAAGTTCCAGGCACCTGTTATAGAGTAAATGATATAAGTATAAGATTAGAAGTAACAAGAACTTGTACCAAGCAGATGACTTGAGAGAAAAAGGAACTTACATGATAGCCATATCCATTATAAGGAGGAACATAACTCATAGGCATTTGTCCAAACAAAGAGGAGTTTTGCGAATCGAGTCTTGAGACATATGATTGAGCTTTTTGAAGTCTTCGAGCTTGTCTTTCCCTCTCAGTGTCTGCCCATTTGACAACCAAAGGAATATTTGTACCCTAATGAAATAAAAGAGTGTGATATTGTCACATTCTTCATTAGAGAAGTATATTTATAAAGTAACAAGAATGTTAAAGAAGTTGTAATAAGCACACACCTCCATTATATGTCTTCCGTTCATGGCTTCTATAGCTGCCATTGCTTGTTCTTTAGTCTCATACTTAAGGAACAAACAGCCTAAAAACCAAATATATTGAAACAAAAAGTGAGTCAAAACTTTGGCATAGAAGCACCGAAGATGCTAAATGATGGACATACCTTTGCTAGTTTGTAGAGACCCTCTTATAATCTGTAGATCCTTAATGGTTCCGTATTCGGAGAATAAGGTTTGTACTTCAGCTTCAGTTACATTCTTCGGAAGCATACCAACGAAAAGTTTGTGCTCTGAATATCAACAAGAGCATTCATCCAATTGATGTCATTCAAAAACAACAAAAGGCTACAAACTCAGAAGCATTTTGCGTACCTAATCTTTCCAATTCACCATCTGCATATTTTACTTGCAATGGACTAGAAGCCTGAACATAACACAGACAATTTCATAAAGCAAGATAATGTATATTTCAGAAACAAGCTACAGTATCATCAATAGTAAATCAATGTGCTTTCTTGTCTTTGAAGAAATCATCTAGTTCCAATAATCGAATGGGGAGACGATTCTGATCAGCCAAATCAGATTCACATGTTTATCTCAACGGAAATAACAACAACATGCAAAACTCTCAAATCACCAACTCTAGAATAAACTGGAAACTAAAATCCAGTACAATGCAGATCGATCTGGATACATTTTATACAATCTCGAGAATCCAATTGGCTAGAAATATGTGCAACCTAGATCAAATCTTTTTAAGGTATAAAAACATTACATTCAAGCATTAAGGAAAAAAATCCCAGAAATTTAAGCAAAAATAGGTTCAAAAATGGAAAGAGATGATAAAAAAATCAACTCTTACCCCAGGCAATGTCTTCTTGTTATGACAACCATTGATGACCTTGTCTGCTTCTTCCTTTGAAGGACATATCAAAAAGCAACATCCTAAAATCCCAGGAACAAAATTAGGGTTTTCAGAATTCAAAAAGAACGAATTCACACGCAATCAAAAACCCTTCTCCTCATTCTTAAATAGAAAACAGAGGAAACTTAGGAGTCAAAAGTCAAACAAGAAGCCATAGATATTGAAGAATTTAGGGTTTATAGAATCTAAAAACAACAAAACTGACACGAATCAAAACTCTTCTCTCTAAACATAAAAACAGAGGAAGCTTTTATAATAACAAATAATCAAAATTGAGCAAAGGAAGACGGAGAAAACAAAGGAAAAATCAACAAAACCTCGAGAAGCTCGTGTAGTTTTGTCTTTAATGATATTGACTTCATCAACAATAGAGAATTCCTGAAACAATGAAAGAAGTTGAATCTCCGTCATGTTCTTCGGAACTTGTCCAACGAAAAGCTTAACACTTTCTCTATTCTCCTTTGTCTCCTCCGTCATTGTTCTCTTGACTTTGGTCGTCGTCTTCTTCTTCTCTCTCTCTACAGACTTTAAAAAATTTACTTTATTGTTTCTGAAGAAAAAAATGAGGGAAACTTTCTGAATGCTAATTAAGAGACTAAATCTGGGCTTGTTGTTATTACTAAATTACGAGATTACCTCTATTAAACAGCTGTAAAATGAAGAAATCTTAGCTTGTGGGATGCAAGGGAACAAACACTTACGGATTTGTTTTGTCTGATTAAGAAGACTTTAATGCTAAAGTTACGAATTTACCCTTTTTCGTTTACCCGCGTTTTTATTCTATTTTTTAACATGAGTCCGTGAATAGCTGGCAATTATTTTTTCCATTTTTGTTTCTTTGTTTTAATAGCTGTCAAATTTTCTGCATTAAAATTCGAAATGTTTTCTTCTTTACAATGTTTTCTTTCACGGATTCGAATTTCATGCAGAAGACTGATTCGAGTGTTTCAAATTCGAACGTTTGTCACGGATTCGAGTAATATTTTCTATTAGTTTCACCTGATATTTATGTGTTAATAATGGCTTCAAATTAAATGTCAAAATGCTTATAAATGTTAAAGTTCGTTAGCGGCGATGTTAGTTGACCGTTGAATTTAGATAAGGAGAAGTCATTTTCAGTGACAACAAGAAAGATCCATACGAAAGTGTAAGGGTAAAATGGGAATCTGAGATTATGTTAAGAGCCGTTTGCCAAAGACATTAAGAAAACACTGTCTTGCCATTAGCCAAACTCTTAGAATAAATTAATAATTATTAAAACAGAGCAAAAACAACCGGAAAATCCGATTTTTCGTCAAGTGGTTAAATAAAAAATCGTATTTACTATATGATATTGTTGTTTTTGGTCAAATAATCAAATGTTACCTTGTCTTTCTTTCATCGAATTGGATTCAAGAACAATGTTTGTTCTACATGAAATTCACCATTTTGTATATGGATCAAAGGTTTGGCAAGAAAAAACACCAATAAAAGGTTTGGAGTATATATTTTTTCTTAGATTACTTAAAACTTCACAAAAACAACTGCTGACTTTTTCTCTTTAAAGTTTTGACCCCACATGTTATCTGTTTATGTGCATGTTTGTGAATCCTAACATTGTTACACATACCTTCATGTCTTGTTCATCAGTTTTCTCATGAGAAGAATTACCCAAGTGGAACTTCATCATCAAACATTTAGTTTTGGTTACATTAGCTCTGTGACTAATCTCATTTGGCAGCTGCAATTTGTTTGCTCATCATCAAATTAACAACTAATTTTTTAACCATTTAGAAGACGCACAAAAAAAGAACTTACATTATTAAAGAACAAAAGAATTTTGAGTTTAAAAGAAAGAACAGAACAATAAAGCAAATTAAAATACACTACAGGAAATGTAACACAAAAACATTGATGAACTATATAATCTTATCAAAGCTTACACTAACTAGTAACTACTTAAGTATACCATACCTGACACATTACAAACATGTTTAGACAAAGTCCCTCAGTTTCTGTTCTTGATTACTTAAACTTCTCTGTTTTCTCTAAGAGTCATGAGCTCTCTGGAAGCAGAATCTGTGCCTGGAAAACCCCAATTGCCTGCTACTTTCCCCCAAATCCCTTCAAGCTTAATCTTCTTAAACTCAAATGGCTTCCACATCTGTTTCTTCCTCTGAGAATCATCACCTTCCTTATTATGCCTAGCCACACATTTCTTAAGCTCTGAGTTCTCTTCTTTAAGCATTTGTATAGCTAAACTCATTTGCCTTATAGCTTCTCTCTTCTCTTCATCTTTCTCTCTCACCACTTCTCTGTAAACCTTATTCTCCTCTCTCAGCCTCTCTATTTTTTCATTCACCACTTCATAATTTCCATGATCTTCACCATGATTGACTTGAGATGATTCCATTTCCTCTACAATGTCACCTTCCTCAACCCATTTGCTTTCACCGTCATCAACTTCAGACTCAGCGTACTCCTCATAAGTCTCACAAGTCTCAGACCAAGAAGACTCATCACAAGTTGATGATTTCTCATGCCTCTCTGAACCATGTTTGTGCACAGAAGAGGGTCTCAACAAATCATACCTCTCAGCTAATGAACGATGTGAACGGTAGAATTCTTCCACCATAGTTACAAGTTCTGGTCTTTTCTTGTAATACATCTCAGCTCTTGCAGCAAAAGAATCAGCATCCTCATCAATCACTTTTAGCATTTCCTTTGTCTTAGAATCCAGTTCTTCAATTACAATACCAAATCTCAACCATGTCAGTATCTCAATGAAATCAAACACTATTTATCATCTTAACACTACTCAAAAGACTCAGAATAACATAACCACAGATTTCATTTTCTTTCCCTTTTCATACTAATTCTTCAGAAACAAAACCAAAACTCACCATGTCAAAATCTCAATGAAATTTAAAACTAAAATCACTACTCAAATGTCTCAGAAATTCATAACCAAAGATTAGATTCCAAAAGTAAATCTTCTTCTTCAACAAGCAGAAAAGTCATACTTTTGAAACACAGTAGTCATACACATATACCCAAAATCAAATTGAAGAGAAATTAGGTTGATTTCTCAAAACCAAGAACGAGAAAAAGTTACCAGAGAGAGTAGAGTGAAGCCAAGGAGAGAAATTTGTTGTGTTGTGATTTCCAATCCACCACCATTTTGATGATTCCATGTCCATCTTTAACTCTTCTTAAATCTTTCCCAACTCAAAATACAAAACAAAAAACAGCTTCTTCAGTTATAACCAACCTCAGTGAAGAATTCCGAAGAACCAAGACACAGACTTAAAAAACGACGCCGTTTCTTTTCACTTCTCTTCTTCTTTCTTCGTTCTCCACCTTCTCGTTCTAGAGCAATTTGAAGGAAGTTATGTATTCTTCTTCTTCTTCACAGTGGTTTTTTTTTATCATCAACTAAACTGTCTACCCAATCACACATTGCCACGTGTAGTATTTAGAGAAAAACTAAGATTTCTGGAATTTACAGAAATACCCCTAAAGATAAAGCGGCGGATGACATGGCAGTATTATACCTTAAAATTACGTTTTAACTCCTCTATATATTACTCTTCTAAATTAGCAGATTTCGTTAGTCAAACAAATTATTTCTTTCTTAAAAGACCGATTTTTAATAAAGACTACTTTGTAAAAATCCAAATCGAATATTATCGACTGATTTACACTGTATTTAATAAAAAAAGTTCCCAGTTTTGTTTGCCTAGATCAGTGTAGTGGAGGTTAATATATGGAGCTGTTAAAAGAGGGTAATTTGGGAATTATGTTAAGTCGATAGATACGAAATTAATCTTAATGGGCCCCACGAGGCCATGTGGGCCGTAGCGAGCGTAACACGCAAAAGGTGTTTGTGCAACGGTCGATAAACTCTTCGCCCGCAACTTTCCGTAGTGAACAAACGGACAAAAGCAATAAAGTAACCTAGAAAAATTAATAAATTTCGTTAATTAGTTCTTTCTCCAAATAAGACAAGTGAAACTATTTTTTTTAAGGATGTTATTGAATAGTGACTGATATTTTTAGCTTTTTAGTAGTGATACTGTATACACTATTTATTGATTACAGAATTTGATTATAGGCGTTAATAAAAACATTTAAGATATCTCAATTTTTGTTTCTTACAAGCTTAAATGTGTTTTAATCTTTCTTAGAGCTCAAATTAGATGTTACGTGGATGGTTTTGTTGAAAATGTCAAATTGGCATTAAACAAATAATATAAAGTTGGTAAAATTGTTGGTG
>OVAX01004551.1:0-12725 GCA_900406405.1 Lepidium africanum | reverse complement strand
TCCAAGCCTCTTTCTTCGAGGAAGACAATGAGCATTTCAAGAACACCTTTGGGATCCATAATGTGAAAGGCTCTAGCTCTTCCATCAGTCTTCNAATGTGAAAGGCTCTAGCTCTTCCATCAGTCTTCTCAGAATACAAACAGTTCTCACATACTAAAGCAGGACGCCTAGATGGAAGTTTAAGAAACCTGTACAAGTCGATTATATGCTCATTACAGTCTACACATATGCTTTCATGGAGCACAATATATACAAGGAACACAACAATGGGGACTGAGAAAGACAAACCTTGGTGATTCTTCTCCAGTGTCATCTTCACCAAGAACGCCTTGCCTTAACGTCGTATCCAACATTCCAGCAGTTTGATACCTCAGTGAAAATGCTCTCTCCTTTGGGAAAAATCCAATCTGCAAACTACTGATGATGGTATATCAAGATAGTCAAAATACTTAAACCAAATCTCCAAGAGACAAAAACTTAATCTTACATTACAAAATAAACCTACTCACCTGCTGATATTTGTCCACAGTGAACATATTTGTTTCTTTGATTTTGTATTCAACCCATTCTGCTTCTTCCTCATCTTCTTCTCCGGAAACTGATGTGCCGGAATTAGCCTGCTTTATATATAACCTTAAACAATACATACACAGAGACAATTAAAACAACTTGTTGTGCAGAGTAAACTCTATTGCTAAATTATAAAATTGGATAATAGTATAACAAGAAAAACTTCAATTCTCATCCAAATTCATGGAAGAACAAATCAACTTTGTGAGGACACACACTTTCTTAGCCAAATTCAGAACTCTCTACAGTAATCTTATCTTATTGAATCACAAATTCTCAAAAAATGAAAATCAGGAGTGAAGCAAAAGAGTAATCATACGATTGGTTAAGGCTAAGGAGCTCATCTTCTCCATAAGAACTAGCCGAAAGACGTGTATCAATCTTATGCAACAAATTCCCATTACAATCAAATTGCTGCAAATAAAGAGAGAGTGAGAGAGAGATCGTAATATAATACTAATCTACTAAAAAGAGAAGCATATATTCAATGATTACATGAAAGGAACCAGTCCATTTTCCGATGTTAAGATCGACAAATCCTCGTAAATTGTCAATGCTCATTGCTTCATCGCTCGTTCTCTTGTCATCTTCTTGAACTGACATGGACCTTATACTAGAGCTCCTGGAATCATAAGCCGAACGAAAAAGCGGCAATCGTGTTGGCCTAAGGGATTTGGTTAATGGAGCGAAAGGAAGTGAGCAAGTGAAGGATGTAGCAGCAGTAGCAGCCATGGAGGATTGTGAGAGTGAAGTGATTCGTTTCTGTGATGTTATGATTCTTATCAACAAACGACAGTACAGGCTTGAGATGGGAATAAACCGAACCGAATTGAAACTTCTTAATACCAAATTTTACTAAACCGAACATAACCAAACAGTAGAGAGCAAACCACAAACAAGAGAACTAAACCGAGCCCAAAATAATTCTCCAACCTCAAAACCAAATAACCAACTGACCAAGTCGCCAAGCGGACACCAAATAAACAACGCCAAACAATGAATCCAGATCCTATCAACTACCGAATTCACTTCCTCCCTTAACTTTCTATGAACAAAACTCAGTACGAATCTCAAATTCAGTAAAAATTAGTGTTAATAATAAAACCATCAGTAATTTAATATTAAAAGATAAGAAGACTTAAAATCTTCAAAAATATGTCGAAGATACGTCTATATTTTTTTAAACTATTGGAAATAAAGTATATCCTCAAAAGCAATTTAAAGAGATAACGAAGTAGTTCAAAAAGGTATTTTGCATACAAGAAAAAAATTGCCCAAAATAAGATCACATCATTATCATCTACCTAATTGTTGTCTCCAACATTTTTATCACTCCCACCTAATTACATTTTTTAGAACTCAAACCCAAAAACGTGTAACTCTATTATGACAAACAAAGACAACATGAAGTACAGAGCTAGTGTGGTTCGGTTGCTAGAGGTTAGAAGATTTGTGAAACACTTAAAAGCCAATCATCATTGTAAATGGCACTAATACACAATTACAATTATTACATAATTATTACATCATCAAAACAAATAAGAGCAACTAGCTTATCACTTTGAATTTCACAATTCAAGCTTATGTATGTACATAAACGACACCATTTGAACAACATTGTAATCAACCTTCTTCAATAACATTCAGAGAATGTGCAAGTCAAAAAACCAAAAAACATTCCAAAAATCTATAACTTTACTACCAAAAGCCATATTATTGTTCTCAATCCAGTCTTCTAAGCAAGTATGCCACTTGAACCTCTTTTGTCAAGGGCATGATCCAATCTCCATACAAGTCTCCAACCAAGATTGGACTGATTTTGTAGACAGGAGATTCACTCCGCTCGTTTTCTTCTTTCTCTTCCATTCCCAGTTTCACTTCTTGCCCGTAAGTTTGAGTTTTCATCTCGACTCGCTTCTTTATCGCCTCTTCCACAGTTGGGAATGTCAGCATAGCCATTAGAGCATCCTTATCCTACAATGAGTGTGTTGCAATTCAAAGGTAAGAAACACATATAGCGACAAGACAACAAACTAAAAATTCATAAACTTCGGTTTTGTGCATATGTGTGGATAAATACTTGTGCTTTGATGGCTGGTTCATATGCATTAGGTGAAGCTTGAAATTTGGCCTCTGCAACAAATTTACCGTAATGGATCCTCTTTGAGAGAGACTGTAATGGACATCAAGAAACTACATTAGGAGTAAATTCACTAAGTTTTATGAAGATCGAACCTTGTTCCTAAAACCAAACAAAAGAAGAGAAAAAAAAAAAAGCATGAACCTGAAGACAGATTGCATCACAGACAGCTGTTGATCCGTAATTACCATCATCGCCTTTCTGCACTAGTCTTGGAACAAGGTCTCTGAAGTACATGTTCCATATCTTCTTGTTTATGTTAATCGAATCAGCAGCAAAATGCAACACCTATTTGGTAACAACCAACATTAAAATACAGCTCAAAGATTCAGAAAACGTATCAGTAAAATACAAGACAGTTCTTCATATTATATCCAAGTGAAACTTGTAAGATAGAATACCTTTGGGTACTGAAGAGGAGGCAACATAGGCTCTGGTAAATCGTCCGGGAAGAAGGGATGTTCATCAGGGCTCTTAAACCTACCAACCTAATCAACATTCATAACATAAAAAAATTCCAAATCATTAGAGAAATGTGAGTGAATAAATTCACTAAGGTTTCCATAATTTGTTACCTTAGCATGAAGCTGCTCAGTGCCTTTGAGCATGTACTCAACCAAGGAACCATGGAAACCATCCATGTCAAAAGCAGTAGGATCATAAGTATCTGCATTGTAACAATACTTGGCTCTTTCCAATAACCCAAAGATAATGCTGTCTTCTTGACGGATCAAAGAGTTTCTAATTCCTTCCAGAGTCAAACTCTCACTTTCATCCACTCGTTTCTTCCCTGTCAACGATCTATATCAACAACAAACAACAATATATATAAATAACTTTGCTTCAATTTCACACAATTTCATCAAAGAATGGATTTAGAGTAGAACAAAGAATTGCTTCAATTGAAACAAAGAACAAACAAAAAAGGTTTCTAATTTAAGATACAACATCAAAAGGGTTAACTTGATTTCTTCATTAGAATCTAAAAATTGAGAATTTGTGTACCCAGCGAGTGTCATAACGGCATGAACAGAACTAGTTCCAGAGCGAGGCTTAGAGGGTTGTTGAAGAGAACAACGAACAGTGAAGGAAGATTTGGATAATGGAAGAAGAGTGGAAATAGGTGTAGAGGTTGATAATTCACGTCGATGGTCGAGAAAACCAATCGAAGAAGAACAACAAGACGATCTCATCAACAATGAAGCCCCCATTGATATGAAAAGAAAACAGAGGAATAGACGGAGAAAACAGAGGATTGAGAGTCAGAAGAAGAGACAGAAAATCATCTGCAGGGGAATGAGAGATGTTAAAAGGAAGTGTTTGGGGGTAGGTGCGGTGGGTAAGGAAAGAGAGATGCTGAGTTGGTGAGTATTTAGAAAGAAGTAGGGTTATGTCTGCGTGCACGTCTTTAGCCCACGAAATCCATCCAAGTGTTCGTTCAGTTCTTTTTCTGATTACCTTTTTTGTTTCTTTTTCTTTTTGTGTTCTCATTTTAACTTCGGGTCGGTTAGAGTCCATATTTTCTATACCTATTTAGGAACTAAATACAATTTGATTCGGTTCATGTACTAATTCTTATTCGTTTCAAATATAAATATTAGACAAATTTTTATGATTCTACTATATAATTGAATATTTCATACCCAAAATATAATTATATACCAAAAAATACCAGAATACACAAAAAAATACTTAAATATCGTAAATATTTTTTAAAAATTACCCTAAATTTTCATATATGTTTACATATTTTCGGGTCAATCGGGTACCTATTCGGATATCGATTCGGTACCGGATATTACCCAATATCTACGAGTATAGATGAGGACTCAATAGATATTTTCCTCGGTTCCGGTTACTATTCGATACTTATTATTTCAAATCGATTTTGGTTTAGTTTTTCGGTTCCGGATATTTTACCCAGACCTACTTTGTATCCCAAATTGGCTCAAATTGTGATAAACTAGTACTTTTGTTCCAAACCGACTAATTTGAAAGCTAAAAGAAAACATGTCATTTAAGAGAAATTCCAACTTAGATTATTACTATTGTAAGTCTTTTCGGCTCGCCATTCACTACTATCCAAACTTTCAATCATTATTTTATGCTAACTTGTTACATAACTTATAACTTTACCAAAAGTTAGACTAACATTAGCTTAATTATATTTCTATGCTAACTTCTTATTTTAATATTAAGCTTAATATTTTTTTTAATTTAGCATAAAAGGTCATTCAAAATGAACTTCTCACTTATGTATTAGAAGTTATATAAATAAATTATTAATGGTCAACTGATTCAAAATCGTACTTTGATGTTCAATTTGAATTAAAATAATACAAAAGTTTTGTTTAACTTTGTATATAGTATTAGATATAATATTGAATCGTATGATAAACATGTTGATTGATATTATCTATCTTTTGAAAATGTAGTAGACTTTCTTGTGTGAATTTTAATCATGTTTATCATAAATTTAAGTATAAGAGATTTGCGTTAAAATTTATATATAATATATTCATTTACGATATATATGAATCGATGTTAGAAGGCTAAAATATCTAAAATACAATGTTGTTTTGAATTAATAATTTATTTAAAAAGTCTAACCACATTTTGGAATAAACTTAATGAAAAATCTATATTGCTAATAATGTTATACAACTTGCTTTAGCATAAAAAAATAAAAAATAAACAATTAACACTTCTCGTTGTCACCTAATAAAATTTGTTCTTCTCTAATTTTTTCCCCTAAAATCGTTTTTCATACCTATCAAAAATTCTCAGTATTTACCTTTTTTAAAAACTTTTTTTTTTTTAACAAGTAATCATTAGATCGATAATAACCTGATCCATAACTTAAGTTCTCCGACTGGAGTTTAGTGGGATTCGAATTCGTCACCTGATACACTTGTTTATTGACCCTCCTTTTTATAATTTTATTTTTGTGTGTTTACTAGTATTTTTATAGTTTTTTTTTTTATCATTTAAAATTCAAATCAGTATTTTGGTTTGTCAAATTGGTGAACAGAAAGAACAGAGAAAATGAGGCGATGGATTAAGAGATTTTGTGTTATTGATCATTAGGTTAATTACAACACTTATATACTTACAAAGAGTAAAACATAAGAGAATAAATCAGAAAGATACGATATATGAAAAACAGAACTACGTAAATAGAGGAAAGGATATCTCAACACCCCCCTCAAGTGGGAGCGTGTAGATCGTAAGCTCCCAACTTTTCAAGAAAGCGAACAAACTCCTTGTGACCGAGGGACTTGGTAAATATGTCTGCAAGCTGGTCTTTCATGTTAACATACTACATTTGAACTGTCTTGTTTAGAATCTCATCCCGTACAAAATGAATATCCACTTCCACATGTTTCGTCCGTTCATGTTGGACCGGATTAGCATCTAAATGAATCGCTGACATGCTGTCCGTATAGATGAGCATCAGATTGCTATGAGTGAAACCAAGATATTGTAGCACATGTTTAAGCCATAGAAGCTCCTGTGTAATGAAAGCCATAGCTCGGTATTCGGCTTCGGCTGAAAAACGACTCACTGTTGGTTGCTTCTTTGTTTTCCAAGTTATCGGTGAGGTTCCTAGTTGAGAAAAATAACCAGTTGTGGAGCGACGAGTGAGTGGACAGCTGGCCCAATCGGAGTCACACCAACCATTGAGTTGAAGATCAGAATCAGCTCTTAGTAATATTCCTTGATCTGGATTTATTTTGAGATAATAGACTGTTTTTAACGCACCATTCCAATTATCCAGGCGAGGTTCTTTCATAAACTGAGCAAGGATGTGGACAGAGTAAGAAAGATCTGGGCATGTCACAACAAGATATATTAGCCGCCGAATGATATGGCGGTAAGATTCTGGATCTATTATGAACGGAGATTGAGACCGAGCGAGAGTGTGGTTCTGCTCGAGTGGTAAAAGAGATGGCTTTGCACCAAGTAAACTCGCATCTGCAATTACATCTAATGTATATTTCCGCTGTGAGAGATAGATACATGTATTGTTTCTCGCCACTTCCAATCCTAAGAAGTACTTAAGCACGCCGAGATCTTTCATGTGAAAACATGTAGATAAATAATGCTTGAAGCGGTTGATGTCTGCAACATTGCTTCCGCTTATCACTAGGTCGTCAACATAAACAAGTACTTGAAGCACTTGACCATTCTTGTGATATGTAAAGAATGAATAATCAAATTTGGATTGTTTGAATCTGTATATTTTCAAAGCAGCCGAGATTTTCGCAAACCAACATCTAGGAGCTTGTTTTAACCAATAGAAAAACTTGTGTATATGACAAACCATTGTGGGATCATCACATTCAAACCCGTGTGGCAGTTGCATATACACCTCATCCTCTAAATCTCCATGCAAAAATACATTGTGAACATCCATTTGATGCAAATCGTAGCCCTTAACTGCTGTGGCCAAGAATAAACGGACTGTACTCATTTTAGCAACTGGAGCAAACGTTTCTCTATAATCCATGCCCTCTGTTTGTTTATTACCAAGGACTACCAATCGTGCCGTGTATCTTTCAAGTGCTCCATCTGAACGATACTTAAGTTTGTACACCCATTTGTTACCAAGAGCCTTCTTTCTCGGTGGTAACTTTGTCAAAGTCCACATTCGATTAGTTTGCAATGCTATAATTTCTTCTCGCATTGTTGTGCGCCATTTCTCATCAGTACAAGCTTGCTTGTAGTGTCGAGGCTTGTGAATAGCAGAAAATGAAGATAAGTAAGCTGTGTGACGTTCTGTGAATCGGGAGCAAGATACATAATTAGAGATAGGATAACGAGCTTTCAACAAACTTGTCAAAGGTGACGAGACAGAAACTGTATTTTTCACATACTCCTTTAATTTTGCTGGAGGCTTTCGTTGACGATGACCTCTGCCTAGATTCATTGTCAAAGATGGTTGTTGTTCACTTACAAGTTCTGTAGATGGAGGTATTAAGGTTTCAACTGATGCAGGTACTGAATCAAGGGTACGAACTACTGCAAGTGCTGGCGCAGCAACTGTTGCAGGTGTAGATGCAGAAACTGTTCCAGGTGCTGCAGGTGTGGGCGTTGGCATAACAGCTGAGACAATAGGCACATACTAAGGAACTGCAGCTGCGTATTCATCATCCTCAGAATCTGCATCAAACGCAAGAGCAGAAGTGGCTGTAGACTCGGCGATGAAGTAAGCGAAACAGAGTCAAATGGAAACTCATTTTCAGAGAAAATGACATCTCGAGACACAAAGAACTGTTATGTTTCTAGATCATACATGCACCAACCTTTTTGTATATTGGGATAGCCAACAAATATACAACGCCTTGTTCTTGGCGAAAATTTATCTCCATTATGATATATATTGCTTGCATAGCACAATAAACCGAACACGTGAATATGACTGTAGTTTGGAGGTTGCTTATAAATCCGATCATGTGGAGTTTGACCATTCAGAATATTCATTGGTGTACAATTAATTAAATATGCTGCTATGAGTACACATTCTTCCCAAAATTCAATCAGTAGCTTAGCTTGAAATCGGAGAGCACAAGCCACATTGAGAATGTGTCGATGTTTTCGTTCGACACATCCATTCTGTTGGCGTTGAGACACACGATGTTTCATGCCAAATGCCTTGTTGTAAAAAAATAATCTCGCATACACAAGAATTCGATGACATTGTCACTCCTTATTATCTTTACTGTGGTATTGAATTGTCGATGTATAAGTGCAAAGAAATTTCTCAAGTGCTGTTGTGTCTCTTTCTTTTCAACCATCATAGAAACCCAAACCCCACGTGAATAGTCTTCAACTATCATGAGAAAATACCGAGCACCCGAGTGAGTCGGAGTTCTATACGGACCCCAAATGTCACAATGTATCATTTCAAAACTTTCTTTCGTTTTATTATCACTGAGTGGAAAAACATTCCGAGTTTTCTTTGTGTGAATGCAAATAGAACATGTCTTGTGATCAAAATCACTACAACGGGAATCATAATCTGGAAAAAGTTTCAAAACTTGTGGAGAAGGGTGTCCCATCCTTCTATGCCACAAAGCCAGATTATCCTCTGTTTTAGCGGCTACAGCCCCAACGCTTTCCAATCCACGAAACACATACTCCCCATTTTCTCATTTACTAACTTTAATCACTGTCTGCATACTGCAGTCCTAGAGAACAATAAACTTGTCAGCCATTTGTGCTACACATCGAGTGTCATCCATTAATTGTCCTACATAAATTAAATCTAATTTCATTCCCTCAATGAGAAAAACAGATTTCAACACCAAACTCTTGCCTAAAACTACTGTTCCTTCTTAACTAGTTAACCTTTCTCAACCATCTGCCAGAATCACTAATACCAGTGGTATGTTATGAATATTTTAAGGAAACTCTTTCTTCCCAGTCATATGATGGGTGCAGCCAGTGTCAAGAATCCAAGTAGGATCACTTGCCGTAGTTCCAGTCATTGAGTAATGGATGTGATATAGTCGCACCAGGGTTATCAGATGGAGACAGGTTATAAGGTGAGATTGTTCGATGTTTTTCGACACGAGTCACAACATTTCTGGTGTTAATAGAATCGTCAGTCATGATTCTTGTTGCAGAAGAAAAATTTTAGTGAAGAAATTAGAGAACTAGCTTTGATAGCATGTCAAATTGGTGAACAAAGAGAATAGAGAAAAGGAGGCGATGGATTAAGAGATTCTGTGTTATTGATCATTAGGTTAATTATAGCACTTATATACTTACAAAGAGTAAAACGTAAAAGAATAAATCAGAAATATACGATAACCATATATGAAAAACATAACTACATAAATAGAAGAAAAGATATCTCAACATGGTTGTCTTAGTAATCTTGATTTTATTTGAAGTATTTTGGAGTGATATTATACATTATTAAGGCTTATGTAATTGTAGAAATAAAATAGCATTAGTTAGCATTAAGGATTGAAAAAGATATAAACAAAAGAAATGGTCATATAATAATTCTGTACCAAAAAAGAAAGAAATGGTCATATGAAAACAACCCAAAACATTTGTAAAACCGTGTCCAATGGTGACTTTCTACTACTTAGATTTTTCTCGAATTGTTACTCCAGACATGAAATTAAGTTGGCTTTCCAATAAAAGTATTTTGAAGTCATTCTTCAACAATTCTTCTTTGATATCTTCTCTTCAAATTGCCTCATTATGCTTTGTTCTCTGCAGAGAATAAGGCTATTTTCTCACAATCTTACACAACTTGTTTTCAACCTATTATAAAACATGAAAATTTTCTTTATTAAAAATTTTAATCTTTTTTCCTTTAGAAAATCTAGATGCTTTCATAACTTATGAGATTTCCAATAATAAAAATTTTATCTTATATTTAAGGAGACGTTTAGTATTTTATTGTCCAATACTCTTTTTAAAAGACAAATAACAAAAATGTGTGTGCACAAAATACTAGTGATGAGAATGTTTATGTTAATAAACTTAGTTTTAGGAGATTATTGGTTTTTCATCTTTTCACAATAAATTCGTGACCAAGACGTTACAATAAACAAAATTTAATTATTATAAAGTGTATAAGTATTAATAATGTTATTTTAGTTTTAATTGGAAGAGTTTATATATTTTTGGTACAAATCTTCTATTACAAGTGATTTTTTCCACTAACTTCAACAGAGAATTTACTGTCTTCAAGTGATCAATTGCCTTCTCTGTCAGCTCTACGGCCGACATTTCCACCAATTCATTATTTTTTCACCAAAAAATCAACTGTATCCTTTTTTACCTCTATAGATACCATCTCTACTAGGATATCAACAGCTTTCTCTATCACTAAAATGAATTTGCGGTCGTTATGGAAATTCAAATATATATATATATATATATAGATTATTAGTATTAGACAACTACCACAAATTCATTCACTTCATTTTTCATGACAACCACAAATATTATCATTTTCAAAAATATTATAACTTTTTTCTATTCAATTAGTTTTCTAAACCAACCACAAATAATATAAATTTCAAAAGTACTATAATTTTGTTTCTCATTCACTTTAGTTTCCATGATGACCACAAATTCACAGATCTTGAATATATGTTTATCGTAATAAATTTTAGAATAGTTTAAGTTTTTGATTGAATGTAAATTCATATTAAAAGAGTACTTGATTAAATAAATCAAATTACATTCATTTTATCGCATAAACTTGTGTTAGATTTTTTTCCAACAATGGACATGAATATGCATTTGCATTCTTCTTATTTCACCAAATCTTTTTATTTTAAAATAGTTTTAAATCGTTTGTAATTTTTGAGATATCTCGTATCAACAAATTTTTCTTCTATATTTGCATTAAAAAAAAAAATGATCCAATTTTCTCATGAATATAAAGACACTATCATTCTGGTGAATGCATTTGTCCATCAAAGTGCTATAAAAATGTCAAAAGCAAATACACACATAATAAATAATTTTTAATTATCATTTTAATAAATATAAATATATGTTTGGTAGAAGATATACAAAGTATTTAACTTTTTGATGGATATAAAGATATGTTTCTATCATTCGGTTTAATTTTGTTATCTAACACTATTTTATAGGAAAAATAACAGAAACATGTTTGTACAGAACATGTACATGGTTCTGATGAGAAATCTTTTGTGACCATGACACAAATCTTATATATATTTCTAGACGTATTAGAATAATTCAAAATGTAACTTGTTGTCTATGAGATCTTTCCAATTAGTAGTTATCTGAAATTTTTTTAGTTTCAAAGAATATATAACAAATTTACTTTTAATCGTACGTTAAATATGTTTAACAAATTATTTACAAAGTGAATATATATATATATAAATAAGAATAATAAAAATAAATAAATGTCAATGAATACCTCATAAAGTTCCGAGGTAATTAATGTATGTCTTAATGAAAAAAATATTATTCGTAATAATTTTTGTTGACTTTGTCCCTTTAGTTATTATCTAATTTCACAAAATAATCATTGTTATAAAATAGGATAATTATCCATTTAAAATAATAATATATAGGATAATTATTTACTAGTAATTATTTTACTTTTTCTTACCCATGAAGTTAGTTTCACCGCATTATTTTTATTATAAATATGTGTTCACTTCTTGTAATTTACTTTTGAGAATAAGAAAACATTAGAACTCTCTCTACACATCTTTCTCTTATTCTCTTTAATATTTTCCAAATAAATAACAATATAATAATAACAAATAATTTATAGTTTAAGTTTATAACACGTTATCAGCACGAGTTGTTCTGTTCCAATACCGAATCAAGGGTATGGTTAAATTTATATTTATTATATATCGAAGGGTTAATGCCCCTGGCTAATTTACTCCTTATATATATGTATATTTAATTTATATCTTGTTATACTGTTCATTTAAATTTAAATTTATATACTATTATAATGGTCGGCTTGCCGCCTTAATAAGGGTAATTCGTTCCCCAAACATGTTCGGGATGATAGGCGTTGCCTTTTTCCAAACTGATCATTATGGTAGGCTATGCCTCCACGATCATGATTACATGGTAGGCTATGCCTCCTCAAATGACATGTGATCATATGGTAGACTATGTCTCCTCATATCAATGTCCTTAAATGTCCAGAAGACATTCACAAATCGTTCTAGAAGAATAATAAAATAATAAAAATGTCCCGAAGACATTTACAAAACGTTCCTGAAGAACGGTAAAACAAAAGAAATAAATTAAATAAAATTTTTTCCGTTGACAAATAAATATAATAAATTTGTCCTGAAGATAAATAAATATAAATAAAATTGTCCTGAAGACAAATAATATATTTACATTTACTTTTATTGCATCATATTTAATTTATTATGATTGTGTCATTTATGTTCTGATTATTTTCATAATATATTTTATTTTATGTTGAATAATTAAATTCATTATTATTAAATTATTATGCAGTAACCATGTCAAATTT
>OVAX01004550.1:0-12731 GCA_900406405.1 Lepidium africanum | reverse complement strand
TCAGCTGTGTTGTAAATGCGTTGTTAAAAAACGTCCCAAATCTTGCTTTTTCTTGTAGTGGTGGAGTTATTAGAATGATCATGCAATTCAGTACGTGAATCCATAACACTTCTAGACATAAAAAAACGTTTGTTCTTGTAGATTAGAAGCATTTTCAACACCATGGACATCTGGATCATCTGACCAACTTTGGTGTGCTAAATATCGTGGTTTCTTCCTAGATGGTGCTTGTTTGAACATGTTCATATCGATATTTAGTGGCCTCGTCTTCATGATTAAAAATTGAATCAACAATCTTCTTATACTTTCGAAAGTGGAACTGCAAAGAAAAGAGAAAACGTGTTCAAATATATACGAATAGATATAAGAAACAAGTATATACGAATAGATATACTATAAGAACAAATATACACGAATAGATATAATATAAGAAATATATACGAATAGAGATAATATAAGAAACACATGTTCAAAAATATACTATAAGAACAAATATATACGAATAGATTTAGTTATATCATAAACAAACCCTAGTTTATCGACAAATTAATGAACATAAAATTATAAGATAACTATAAAAAAACAACTCAAACTGCAACATATAGAAATAATAACAAAGTGATTATTCAAAATATTCTATAACTTATGAACGAAAATCTTTTGATCGGACAAGTATTAAAAATTCAGACTATTTCTTGATATGTATATGTTGTAGTTTAAATGTTTATGATATTAACTCAAACGTATCAGCCTTAATAGAACTTTTGAAAAGAAATTGCTTCTGGGAGATTCTTCATTTGTGATTGTCTATGCAAATCAAAATGGAGGTAACAATAGTATATATTGATTTATACTTCATACAATTACTTGATACACATTTTATTTGATGTAATTTTTAACAAATTTTTTTTTGTATTCGTAGAAGAAGGGGAATACAGTTTCAGGCATGAGATCAAAACATATTTGTTCTTCTATTATCACTTACGTATAATCAAAGATTTGATTGAATTTTTAGATTTTACTATAGTCAAAATTATTAAAATACAATTTTTTTTGGATAGATACAAATCATGAATTTTTTTCTGCTTTTTTCAGAGTAAAATAGAAGAAATTACTAATATCATGAACTTACCAGATGATATTTTATTAGATATAATTTCTCGATGTGCACCAGAAGGAATCAATGTGATTCGGACTGTGAGAATCGTTGCTTCAAAATTTCGTGAGACTTGTGATAGAGATGAAGTGCTTCATAAACTTTCTCTTCATGATGTTTCTTTCTATCCTGTCGAAGATAAAGAAGATATTTCCATAAATTTATGAAATATTATGTAAAGCATGTAATCCGAAAGCATTATATAGATGTGGTATAAGAAAATATTTCGTTGATGGTTTTCAAGCAGAAGGATTATCTTTGTTATATAGAGCTAGTAAGAAAGGAATACCATAAGCAAAATTCGTATATGGAATCATTTCTATATGTCTTGGAGAGCACAGAAGAACTGAAGGTTACAATGTATTAAGAGATCTTTTTAAGCCGACAGTAATTCAGACGTTCGAGTATGTTTTGAACTTCTCAAAAGTGTATGTTATGGTTCGACAGCTCTTCGTTTTCATGGGCAAGATCAACAAACTATTCTGGAAGAGTCCTATGTTGTAGAAGAATGCGTGTGCAATGGAGAAATGATGGGTAACATTTCTTCTTACCTAGGTTTAGATGATCTGGTTGAGGACATTGATGCACCAATGTCACAAGGATGTGAAAATTGCTTATGAGCTTATCATATTGCATATCTATTTCCTGGGTTGGAATTGGGCTTCCATTAAGATTAGTTAAGTAAATTTATAATTTGATATTTATAATGTTTTATGGATTTTTCTGTATTAGGATTTGTTTTTTCAATATAATCAACAATAATCATTTTTCGAGCAATCACTTAGATAAAAAAGGTAAACTATAAAATTTTAGCATAATATGTGATTATTTAATTAGGAAAAAATGTTCTTATTCTAATAACATAAAAATTTAGGAATTATAATTAAGCTAAAAACAAAGAATATTTACCATATAATAGTCGTAGGAACAAATATAATAGATAATTTTATTGAAAAAAAAATAGGTAACACCAAATTATATATATATATATATATATATATTATGAACATTAGATAGCGAAAAAGTAATATATACTATATATATATATATATAACCAATACGAAACTAATTTAACTTTTATTGATGATCACCACAATTTGAAATTAACTATTTAACAATATCCGAAATATAATTGCACTAAAGACAAAACATGAGAGTGTTGGTAAGTAATTCATACTCTATTCATTAAAATAAAAGTAGTTAATTAATTGAAATTTCATCGATGATTTAAAATACTGAAATACATATTTTACAAAAATACAAAATATTTTGAAGTTAATCTCTATTATACAAAAATAGAAAACATATTTACATAACCAAAATAAATTGGTATTATAGGAACTTGGTAGCATATAAAATAATTGCAATAAATAAACTTTATATGACCATTCAAATCAAAAGTCTTCATTACTATAATTTCATTATTTCTTGTAATTTATTAATTTATATATTATACCAAATGGAAAAATATTTTATATGAAGCAAATTAAATATATGTTAATTAGAAGTTGTTAGAATCATTAATAATTGCACAAATAAATTTTTATGGAATTTCTTAGAAAAATTTCTTCATGATTAGAATTACATTGATGATTTCAAATATTAAAAAAAATATTTTAACACATCCGAAATTTGTATTGCCGACTTCTTAATTTGTATCTCATATAACAAGGAATTTTAGTTTATTTGAACGTGTTAGAATCTAAAATCATTGAAGTAAAGAAAAGTTTTATGACTCTTCAAATCAAATATTTTGATTGTTAGAATGGAAGTAATGATTTACCATATTTGACAATAATATTATAAAATTTTGAAATCGACTTATTAGTTTTTTACTTAAATATATATATCATAGTAAAATTTAATGAATATAAATTGAATTTGTTTTTCTTGGAACTTGTTAGAGTCATTGTACTAAAGACATCTTTTTATGACTCTTCAAATCAAATTTTTTGATGATTTGCATTGAATTGATGATTTACAATATTTTAAAATAAAATTTAAACAAACCAAAATCTTGTAATAGATTCTTAGTTTTTTAACTTATACAGAAAGTCAATATTATTTATTAATGTAAATGAATTATGTGTTTGTTAGAACTTGTAAATATATAAATTATAGCACTAAAGAAAATTTTTTCTGACTACTCAAATCAATTGACAAAACATTTGATTCTTGTGTTGTCAATATTACATGCATGAACTCGGCCAACAAAATATTACATGCATTAACATAACTATTGATATATGTATATATATATATATATATATCATCATCTTCTTCTTCTTCTTCACTCATAGTAACAAAGTCTACTAAAAAAAATCTCTCAAACACAAAACTACTCAAGCTTGTTCAACACTAAAGATATCATCATCTTCTTCATCTTTTTATCAAAAGCGAATTAAAATCAAAGGTTAGTATTACATTATTCGAATTTTATTTTACAATAAGAGTTGATGCATGTAGATTTCAAGTAGTTTATAAAATAAAATCCTTTTGTATTCATGAATGAGAAAAAAATCGAATTTAGATCAAAGATGAGTATTACATTATCCGAATTTTATTTTACTATAGGAGTTGATGCATGTAGATTTCAAGTAGTTTAAAAGAACATATGTTTCTATAGATCAACAAAGGTTTTATAATACTTCTAAAGATTGTTTCATGTAGTATTTATTTAACATTATATTTTAACAAAATTTTGAGTAACACTACAAAATGATTTATCTTAAACTTTGGTCTACTTAATTTTAATAATTAGTATTTAGTTAAACCTAATTATATTGATAACTATAATAATTGATTATTTAAATATGCGATTTTTATTCCTTAATATAATTTATTTTGAAAATTTTGTATAGTATATATCAACATAAAATTTAAACAATTTTTTTATTGATTATTTGGTATATAGATTACATAATTATTGTTGATATAGAAAAAAATAATATCGGTTTATTTTTTATAGATGAATTCATTTGTTAATCTATTGAATACAATAATAATAATGAAAATTGTGTTTCTTTTTCAAATAAACTTAATTAGAAATATGGATTTCTCCTTGATACCAAACGATATTGTTCTCGACATCATTTCTCGATGTGCACCAGAAGGAATTGATACCATTCGCAGCATGAGATTAGTTTCTCCACAATTTCGTGAGCTATGTGATAGAAATGAAGTTCTTCGAAATATTTTGTTAGGTTGTACAGTTCCATTCTATCCACTGATTGGACACGACATGCTCAATTTTGACAACTTTTATCGAAGGTTATGTGATTCAGGTAATCCCGAAGCTTTATATAGGACTGGTGTTAGAGAATATTTATGTGATTCCATGCTCATAGAAGGGTTAGATAAATTATACCGAGCTAGCGAGTTAGGGATACCGGAAGCATCATTTGTCTACGACATGGTTTGTATATGTCTCGGAGGATTCTTGAAAGACAGAGGTTACAATGCTTTGGGAAAACTACAAATGATGATAATAGGTACAACTTTAGCGTTTGTTAGAATTATTCGAGAAAATGTCGTGTTTGAACCAGCATTTCTCAGTTTGCGTGGACAGTCTCACTTACTAATTTGCCGATATGCTTATGCAAGAGATAGATGCATATGTAATGGACATCATCTTCAAATGATTCCTACTTTCGAAGGGTGAGATTTTTTGGATGATGGAATCAATGAACCGCTATGGGGAATATGTATAAGTTGCCTATGAGAGTATCAATGAACCGCTATGGGGAATATATATTAAGTAGTTATTAATGAATTCTAAGGTGCTTTGTAATGAATTCTAGTTTTTTTTTAGTCCTTTAAACTATGTTGTTGTTTTTTCCATCAATTTCTAAGTTGTTATGTTATGAATATCAAGTATGTCTTTTACTGTTTGGTTTTTTCCTTAATGAATTTTGAAAAAATATATTTCATGGAAAATATAACAAACAATTATACATATAGATGACTTAGAATTTATTTTTGAAGAAAGAATAACTTAAGTGTATATATATTTTATGTATGCCTCATCACCATGATATTTTGAAAACTAAGAATCATTTTCGAAGAAAGAATAACTTAAGTGTATGTCTTCTATTATTTTGGTTTGTTATGTATGCCTCATCTCCATCAAAGATTGTTTTTTTATGTTTATGATGGAATTTATAAGAATCATTGTTTTTTTTTTAATACATTCTTTGGTGTATGATAAAGATATTTTAGAAAATGTATTTTTGATAATTTTAATTTAAGTATTCTATATATTTATTCTAAATAATTGAAAAAATAAACCAAGTTCGGAACCAAACAATGATCAACATAGTGTTGGAAAACCTCAATAATTACTGGGGCTTTCCAACAATATTTTGATTGTTGTTTGGTTCCTTCTTGCACTAAGCATATCATTAACATTCTAAAAATTATTCACAATATTCAGAACCAAACAACAATCAACCTATTGTTGGAAGCTCAATATGTCTTAGTTTCAGATCAGTTAAAGCAATATCCCATTGAAACTTTGTGGATGAAATCCAGCTAAGAATAAGGATCACAAAACTGATCTGAAAGTTAGACAATTGAAGCTTTCCAACAATAGGTTGATTGTTGTTTGATTTCTTCAATCACACTAATATAAGAATAGATCTAAAAAGAAGTAGAAAAAAAAATTGATGTTATTGTGATTAAAATATCATGAGGCATATGATGAAAAACTCCATAGAATAGGAATATGATGAAAAAGAGAACTCGTATGAAGATATATATATATATATATATATTCCTGATTATAAACTGATATGCCTAGGTTTTTATTTTTAAAATCGAATCAGCTTAATTAATGACCTCATATATATATTTTGAAGATAAACTAAATATTAGGAAAAGATATATAGTTAGTTGGATTAATATATGAACAAAATTCAAGAATATATAGATTCAACATATAATTTATTCTACTAATAGTTTTAATAATCTGATTTTTTTAAAATTATTTCTTTCAAATACATGATATTTGTGATAATAATTATTTATGGTTTAATAATAATATAATATTTGAATATGAAGATAAATATACATTAATGATTCTATAACAGTTAAATAAATAAATGTGAATCTTCAATATTATAAATCAAACATACGGCAACACAATATACTATTTTGATTCATCTTCCATCAAAAGTTAATCTATATAAAATAATATATCAAAAAGAAACCTTAAGCAATGAATTTTCTAATTTTCTAATCGAAGATTGCAAAGGTGAATTCTTCGGCATCTATCAAAACGAACGTAACCATCTAAATTTAGGATTACTTGTTATTTTATAAATATAAAGATTATAAATGTACAAAAGGACCAAAAATAAAATTCTATAATCAAATAATGTTAATTATGATTAATTAATATACATACTCAATATTCTTTAATGGAATAAGGTTAATTTTTTGTTAGGTAGAAATAAAATAAGCTCATTGTTTACAAAAAGAGGATAAAATAAGGTTAATTATAATAATGAAACCGATCTTAACAAATGTTAATGTTTTTTTGCCAATAATGTTAATTAAAATATTGATAACATTTAAAATTTTTAAAAAAGATTCAAGGAGATTTGCAATTAATGATTCGATAACGGTTGATTAAATGTAAATCTTATAGATTATAAAACAAACCTAAATCAATACAATCTACTATTTCGATTCATCTTCCATCAAAACTAATCTATATAAAAACATATCAAGAAGAAACCTTAAGCAATAAATTTTCTAATCGAAGATTGCAAAGACGAGTTATTCAATCTCTATCAAAACGAAGGAAACAATCAAAGTTTGCGATTTATTAACTTGTTATTTTATAATAGTTTTGTGTATATTTTGATCTACATTCATAACAAACCTTTGTTTTCATGATAGGTATTCAAATCAGCAAAAAAAAAAAAAAACAAGTATGTTCTTAGACTATGAGTTTAATTATAAACAAATAATATAAGTCAATTCAAATCTAAACATGATGTAGATTCTAAAATAAAGGTCTATGCGATTTCTTCATAAAATCTTTTCATTCGGCACAACAATGGAAAATTTAGAAGAAGCACAACAGGTTCATATATTATCATTGCCAGATCATGTTATAATAATAATAGCCAAAAAAGCGCTTCTTATTCCGTATTCAATCTGCTAAACCTCCGTTCCATTAGCAAGAGATTCAAGAACATATGCAATGATACAGAGATCCTAGCAAATCTTGAAATCGAAGAACTCCCGTTCTATAGGTATGAGGGAGATACAGAAGATTTCTATCGGAAATATAGTAGATTGCACAATGCAGGAAATCTAGAAGCATTACACAGGATAGGAATTGTTATGTTTTTCATGACAACAACATAGAGGAAGGACTTAAATTACTAGAGGTAGCTTCCTTGGCTAATACTCGTAAAGTTAAATACATATACTCTATGATTCTCATATGCATTAGTGGTGAGAAAAAAGCAAAAAGGTTTTAAGTTAATGTCTACATTCCTGAAAACAATGATGTCAGAAACCATGAAGGAACTTTTCGAATGTAATAAGCAAGTCAACATACGACTGAGTTCGAAAGCAAAACCCGTATGGAGAGACTTACAGAACATATTCGACAAAAGTAAGTGCTATTGTAACGGACAAACATCAAAGTTTTTACAATTTGAAAATGTGAAGATTATGTATGGCGCAAAAAATGATATGCTTTCATCTCTAGCATGTAAAATCTGTATATGGAATTACCAAGTAAGATTTTGGTTTTCCGGTCAGTACATTAATTAAACATGGTATTTAAATTAATCAAAGATGGAATTCTTTTTTTTTTTTTTATAAGCTCAAGACTTAAGTTACTTAGCATGTATAAGTTGTCTAATAGTAGATCATATTTGTAATTAAAAAATTGTATGTTTGGAGATTCAAGAAGAAAAAGTAGATTATATTGAAACAAATACAACTTGAAGCAAATGTTTAAGAAAATATCGGCATTTTACCTTCTTAATGCTCAATATCGGTATTTTACCTATATTATTTATTTATGGCGTCAAGCAAAATAGTTTTAGAATGTATAAGTTGTCTAACATTCAAGAAAGCTACAAATATTTGTAGATTTAATTTTTTCTTACAAACAAAGTTTTTATTTGTCGTGTAAATTCTTATAATTTACTTCGTATGTTTTTGTAATAAAGATATTTCCTTATCATATAAGTAACGTAAATATTTAAATCAGAACATTTAAAACATTATAAGAATCTGCAAAATATTAAAAATAAAATAAACGAACAATTAAACACCGAACAATAATACGAAGAAAAAATATTAAATAACAAAAAGTTATAGAAATAAATAAACAAAAACATAATGTTCACCAGAAATTATCTACATATAAGTAGCTTTTATCTACTGTGAAGGTGACTTCAAAATCTCATATGCAAATCTTGTATACGTCTGACATTTCAACGTCACCATATATTGGATTTCCAAAACATTTGTCTTTAACGTATAATTCGATCAAGTCTTTGAAAACCACTGGATTGATGGGATTCATATAACGGTTAACATGATGACGAACCCTTATAAGATTATCGTATGTTTTTAACAATGTAGCTTTAAAAAACGAAGACAATAGTTGATGACCTTTTTCCTTTGATGATCCTCCAAGGCATGTAAGAATAACACCACAAAGATATATTGCATCACTTTTACCTATTTCTGACGCTTCTTTCAACAATTTCATGCCTTCATGTCTGTCATTAGCGTGTAAATAGCATACTATTCCCAACCGATATAGAGCTTCAGGATTCCCATGATCGTGTAACTTCTGATATGTTTTGTAAAGCTCAAAAGCGGGTACATATCTTGGATCAAATTCCAATTACTCTAAAGAAAGTCGTGAAAGAACAGGACTTTCGGTACATAATGAATGGAATTTCTTGCAAACACAACAAAGGTTACGAACATCTGATAGAGAATTCGAAGCACAACATGATGTAATTTTGATTAAAAGATCATCAGGTAAAAACATAAGAAAGGAAAACATTGAAGTAACAAAATAAAATATTACATGAAACTTAAGAAAAGATAGCAAAAGATGCCCTATGAAATTTACAAAATCGTGTATGTTAGGGTTAATCGAAGAGGTTTATATAATAGACTAAATATTATAACAGATAATGTCATTAGTTATTCAAAACATGATCCGATCTGTTTATATGATATAAATTGTTATATATTTCAAATCAACAATAACTAATTTTATCTATGAAGGACATTACGAAATATAAAATTTGAACTTTTTTGTAATTTTATTTTATTCAAATTTGAATATTATCGATTATCAAAATTTCTATCACTTATTAATAAATTTTCTACTATATGAATTTTGTTGGATTGTTATAGATAATAAACTTGTAGTCTATTTTCATAAGGATTTAGAAAAAGTTGAGTTAGTTGAAATATTGATAAAATCACAAATATATCAAATTTTTATAATAGCATACTATTCCTAACCGGTACAAAGCTTCTGGATTATTGTATGCAGAGTTTTTGAGCAGCGAAACAATATGGATGGAGCTCTTGTTCAGCGAGTGATAAATGTTTAACAATGTGAGTTTCAGCACCTATAGCCTTATACTTCTTGCACACTAATCTAAGATTAAAAATATTTCTCAAAGAAGTAGAAGCACAAATAGATGTTTTTGTGATTAAAATATCATCTGGCAAAAGAATGAAAGACTCCATAGGTTAAGAATATGATAAAAAAGATAACTCGTATGAAGATATATAAATATATAATAGATAATAAACCCTTATGCCCAAGTTCTAATTTAAAAAATCGAATTAGCTTAATTAATAACCTCATATATATTTTGTGAAAATAAACTATATATTAGGAAAAATGATATAGTTAATTAGATGAATATATGAACAAAATTCAGAAATATATGGACTAATAATATGATTTATAGTTGTAATAATCTGATTTTTTTTTAAAATTATTTCTTTCAAATACACGATGTTTGTGATAATAATTATTTTCGGTTTAATAATGATATAATATTCAAATATGAAGATAAATATACATTGAACTTCTTTTTTTTTTATTGTTAGGATTCAGAATAGTTTGATCATAATTATTTTCATGCACATAATAACGATTATCTAAAAAGTGATGACCTTATTTGTGGTAATCTTAATTTAATTATTCTTTATATTTATTCTAAATAACTAAAATCAACAAAGTACTTCTATATATTCGATCTGCTTTGTTTTCTTTTTCAATAAGAATGTACACTTTTTTGTCTTACTTTGAACTTTGTGATCAAACTAAGTATAAAGAAAAATCGATGTATACTCAATAATCAGTTCAAATATGAATATAAAAATAAGAGTAAAACCTAATGAAAATTCCATACATAAAATAAGATAAACGAAAGCAAACTTACGATGAACTAAAAATGTAAGGGAATAATCGAAACACAAAGAGTTATTGCTCATCTTCATACACCAATTCCTTCTTTAGATCTTCGTCATCAAGAATAGACTTATTTAGTTCAACACATTACTTTTACTCCTTTTAGGTTAAAATCTTGTCATTAAATTTTTAAAAATAAATATAAAAACCTTTATAAGATAGACAGATCGATCAAAAATCTCGTCGGCAATATTAAATGAATTATTTTTTTAGAGACGAATAAATGAATAACCAATAACCAATTTAAATTTAAATATAAAAAACAAGCAACAAAACTTAATAATAATTCCATAAAAAATTTATAAAAAAAAACTAAAATAGGTGAAATTATTTTTTAAACGACTAAACTAAAATTGAAATGGAAAAATCAATATATAAAGAGTTATTTCTAATCTTTATACACCAACTCCTTTAGATCTTCATCATCAAATCCAGACTTAGTTACCTCAACACATAATTTCTTAGTTGAGGACGACGAAGACTCATCAAACGAATCAGACGACATGTTGTCTTCTTTGCGCTTTAGAGGAGTCGAAGAAACCGAATTAATATCTTGGTAAGAACCATTGCTAATTACATCAGCTGGATCAAGTGTTCCGGCTAGGTCAGATATTTTGAATGTATCATTACCATTCTGAAAATTATCCTTATCAATACTAAGGACAAATTCGAAACTTTTCCCAATCAAATTTCGGATAGGAGCAGGAAGATTTTTTGGATCTTGAATCTAAAAAAAAAAATTAAAATCAAAATTACATGAATCACAATAAAAAAATTACCGACTTGTTTAACAAACAACACTAATCAAAGCAATTGAAGATACCTCATCAAAGGAACCGTTCAATAATTGAGATGCACTTTGATTTAAAATTTACATTGTTGTATTATCCCATAACATACACTTCGTTGATCCAGATTCATCTGAGACACATAAATGAACCTTGAATCTAAATGAAAACAATAATTATTTCCAAATTAAAAACTTAAAAAAAAATTCAGACGAATCAAACAAACTACAAAACAAATTATTATACCTTGGAATAACATTAGTTGATTTCAATTTGCATCTTCCGCACCCAAAAACCTTTTTGTCATCCTCTTTAGATTTGTCTTTATCCTCTTTCTTTGGCGCAATGTATACAATTTTACTGCATTGTTGACAACTAAAATAATACCAAGACCAATCAGTGTCGATATCAGTAACCTTGCATGTGATCTTACATTGGGAGACCTATAAAACGAACAACATTTGGAAAATAAAATTTAGAATTGAAGGTATCACTCGAGAAATTATAAGACATTATGAACATAAATCAACTAACCTCATTTATCTCAAGCATGTCCTTAATACTTTTGGATTCAACGGAGGCTAATGAATCTTTATCTTTCGTGTACGATAACACAACATGACGTTGGATAGTATTAGCATCATTCGGCAAACTGAAACTAACATATCAAATTTTGTTAACTATTATGAATTTGATAAGAAAGTAAAATTGTACAAACCACAAAATGAAAAATTAATTACTATATACGATATCTAAAGAAAACTGTAATTATTTATGTATACCTATCAACAAAATCTTGGAAAATTTGAATCTGAGAATTTATAAAAACTTGAGGTGTATCATAAGCACTCACGACGTGAACTTCTCCTGTATGGTAAATAAATATAGTTATTAGTTTATGTCGAATTAAGACATATAGAATATTGTAAATAATTAGATGAAAAATTCATACCTTTATAAATACTCATTTTTGCTAATCGAATCAAGCATGTAACTACTTCACCATCCAAATGTTCATAAACATTAAACAAAGATTGAGCAAACTTTCCTCATAGTGTACACGGTATACGTGTATCACTAACAATAAAATTTACAAATACATTACAACATAATCTCATTAAAAGTCGATAATTATTAAACAGAAAGAATACCTTGCATCCCGGAGATGGAATTAGATCCTTAACGTCGGTTTGTTATTGACCATGATAGACCTCATCTCGCCAACGTTAAGAACTTGTCCAAGTACACCTATATAAAAATAGAGATATATGTATATATAAATAATGCAATGAACCAAATATGTAATATA
>OVAX01004549.1:798-12734 GCA_900406405.1 Lepidium africanum | reverse complement strand
TATATAGTCAATCTAATTATTTAAATGATAATTGGAACTTGATAATGTTTCATTATGGTATTATTGTTTGATCCACATCTTACTAATCTGATGAATAATGTGAGATCTAACACACATTGTTGGCTGTTTTTTTTCCTGTTAACCATTTATTTTATTATTTAGCTGATAATGTCTCAATTATGGTATTATTATAAAATTCAAGACCTGCAATCCATGTTTTTATTATATTTGTGTCATAGACTGAGGGCCGTGCCTATCCTTCATGGAAAAGGGCATTTGCCCTTGGCTTCCAAAGTTTTGATAATTTTATAGGCCACATTTTTTTCATAGTTTATGTAATTTAGTTAGTTAAATTAATTCTAATTTATTTTACAAGTATAAATATATAAAATAATTATACTTTAGTGTTAATAATATTTTAAAATGTTTTTTATATGATCCAAAAAATTTATTATACTAAATATTATATAGTACAATTTTGGCCCTAGACCTCTAATAAGCTGAGCACGGCCCTACATAGACTATTTTATCATGTATCTCTTTATTAACAGAGGTATTTTCGTCAAACGATTATTCTAACCGTTACTCTCCTAATTCTATCTTGTTTTTATATCATCTGATATAAAGAGAAAAATGTTAAAACGATGGAACTTATAAAGTGGCTGAAAACATCAATATGCAGGAAAACAAAACCTGAAAAAAGGGTAATTGAATCCCAAACAAGGAAATCTTCTTAAAACAAACCCTGAGAAAGACCTTATTATGACCCTAAAACTGAAACTCGAGAAATTATTACCCTAAGAAACCGAGAACTAAGAACACCGCTTAGTGAAATGAAGCCCGAAGCGATGAGGAATCCTCCTATGTAAAATGAGTGTATCGTAAAAGTGAAGATCAGGGAATTACACTAACGAGATTATAACTCACTATTCTCGGATATGGTGAAGTCGAAACAAAACAAAGGCTAACTGTTGACACCTTGACAGAACCCTTGATAATAAAAAACCTCGAATTGATCTAAAAAGTACGGATAAGAAGCAAAACTTTCCTCTGCACAGAAACAATTGAACCCAACAGAGTACAACACTTGTTCGAACTGGAGAAAAGCCTATGATCAACTCAGAACAACATATAACCGAGAAACTGTTTAAAGACCTAATTAAACCCCTAATCAGAGCTAAGACGTATTTAAAAACAAATTACACAAACTAAACCAACAAAGCTACAAGGTTAGAAGAACAATGAATACCAATGAAAAGGACACGAGAAAAGAAAATGACATTGCTGGAGTAGCCAAGTTCGTCGAAGACAGAGCGGGGTAGAGCACCCCAACAAAGATCCAAAATCCCTCCGTGAGCGACGAACCCCAAGAGTAAGCTCCCAACACGTATGGCGAAAGCTGAGCCACATTACCGTCCGATTTAGAAAAATCGACAAAGACCTCCACAGTGAACCACCATCTCACCGGCTACATCATTCAGACGAGTCATCAAATCCTTCCAACTCATTACATGAGTATATCTATACCATCCATCCTCATCGGTAGAAACGGGAGACAAAACAAAGAAAAAAGAAAGGATTAAAAGGGAGCAACACCAAAAACTAGAGACAAAAAAAGGGAAGGACTAAAGGGGAACATCACAAGAGTCCAGAGCTAAAGAAGCCTGCAAACGCTACTCCCGAGTCGTACACCAAGGCAAAGTTGAAGTTACCGACACTTGAGAGAGCTTTTCCTAATTCAGTAAACATCATTGTTATTTACTTTATATATATTCACCTAATTTACTGAAATATTATATATATATACCTACGCTATAGCGTGAGATTTGATTACTTTTTCAACCATGTTTCTATGGTTCCTAAATCTGTGTTGATATTTTGAATGTTATTTTGGAGGTCCAAAATCCGAACTGAAATTAACCTGAATTAGAGAAACCAAACCCGAAATGAACACGATAAATTACCTTAATAGATCATAAATCTGTGTATTTGAAAAACAAAACCTAAACCTGAACCCGAACAAAATCAAAAACAAATTTTTTTAGAGTTTTCCTATTAAATCTCTTTTAATTTTGAATTTTTATATATAAATAATCGAACCCGAACTCGATCTATACCGGATCAAATTCTATCCAAACGATAAAAATATTTGGATAACTCTTAAATCAAAATAAGGAAATACTGAATTAGATGAACCGAATCCGATAAATACCAAAAAGGTATCCTAAATCTATATACCTAGAAAAATCAAATTCCAACCAGTTGCAGAACCTAATCAATAACCGAATTTGTAACCGATTTTTTTAAAAATANATAACCGAATTTGTAACCGATTTTTTTAAAAATATTTTAAATGTTTTTTCATTAAATCTTTATTAATTTAGATTTTTTAAATAAATATTTGTAACAAAACCTATCTCAAGCCTATTTTCAAGGGTTGTTATGAACTATAGGTTAATTTTTATCCTAAAGTTTATAACATAGTTAAAATGAAAGTGTCTCCCGCTTTAATATATAAGACTAGGATTGTATCCACGCTATAGCGTGAGATTTGATTGCTTTTTTCAATTTTTGTTTATTTAGTTTTTTTTTAAACCCGTGTTGATGTTTTGAATATTGTTTTAGAGGTCCTAAACTCAAACAGAAATCAACCCAAATTAGAGGAACCGAATTCGGCAAATTATCCAAATAGATCTTAAATCTATGTATATGAAAAACTAAGTTAACTCGAATCAAAACAAAATCAATAACCAAATTTTAGCTTTTTAGAATTTTTTTCTATTAAATCTTTTTTTAATTTAGATTTTTATATAAAAATACACGACCCTGAACTCGATCAATACCAAACCAAACTTTGTTCGAAAATTTAAAATACCCGAATAAGTCTTAGAACAGCCTACCAAAATACCAAATTAGAAGAACCGAACTCGACAAAATATAAGAGTAGATCCTAAATATATGTACCCAAAAACCGACTCCAAACCTGAACCATAACTAAACCAATAACCAATAACTGATTTTTTGTATATTAAATTTTAGTTTTTTAGAGATTTATCTATTAAATCTTTATTGATTTTGAATTTTGTATAAAAATTTGCAATAAAATTAATTTATTCTTATTATTTTTAAAGGTTGGTATGAAGCATATGTTAATTTTATCCTAAAGATTATAACATAGTCAAAATGAAATTGTTTATATTTATTATAAAAATATTTTAGTAGAGAATAATAATTGATATATTTTTGTTTCTTTTTCATTTTCAGCTGACTTTTCGTTGGTTTAGTTCATTACGCGTTCGTGACGTGAAGACAGGAACATGTGATCCATTGGTAATCTTATCAAAACTGCTACAAAGCTATTGAACTCATTTCAACTTTAATCTTATGTGTACGTTTTACACATAGTATGAGAATTTATAATCAAAAAGTTCACATAATGAATGATTCTAAATTTTCTAGTACGAAATAACCAAATAAGAGTGTTAATGATTATAAGTTTTAGTCAGTATTTATTTTTGATTCTACAAGGTCGATAAGATTTCAACCAAAAAAAATATAGATAAGCTAAAGAGCTTAGTGGTGAGATCTAGTCGACGACCTTGTGAGCTATATATATAACTAGTTGATCCAAAATTGATAATATTTTCTGACGAGGTTCGATTTCTTTAAAATACAATTAGTGTGTGGTCCACATATAAAACTCGTACACTTATAAGATTTGATTCATAGCTTAAAACATTTTATAATTTTTTTATTTTTATTTTAGGGATGGATTGAATCCCTTATTTACAGTGTTTTGGAAACCGGATCGGATTGCCTGATACGACTGGTTGGACCGTGACTCATTACTTAAACCAGTCTGAATTCAATTAAAATCCGGATTAAAGTTAAACCCATAAAATCAATTAAAAAAACTAGTAAAACCAGTCAAAAACCAGTAAAATCGGTGACCCGGATCAATATTAAAACTCTGTTCACTAATAATTTACATTTTTTTTTACAATTTTACAATTATTTTTTTCTTTTCATAAAAATATAAAATTAGAAGTTTTTTTCTTTTTTGGTATGAAAATTAGAAGCCTTAAAACCAAAATTTACACCATAAAATCTGTTTTTATTATATTTTCAGATTTTTCGATTATAATATATAAATGTTAGAGATAATGTATGTGATTAATGTTTATAAATTACAAATAATATCAATAGATCATTTATATAAATGTATTACTAATACGTATTATTTTATATATTATATTACGTTGTCAAGATAACAAAATTTAATTAATTTGAAAAAGATTAATTTGAAAGAGGAAGAATATAATTAAATATGATAAATTGATATTTTCTTTCAAAAAATATTAATTTAATACTTTTTAAAAGTATTTTTATTATTTCTCTTATCAAATTTACTTACTTATTTATTATTTGAAAATTTCAAATGTATTATATTATCTTTTGAGAATATCATATTATTCATCTCGTCATATTATTTTGAGTCATGTCTTATATAAATATATATAAAATAAAATATAAAAACCCGGTTTGACTGATTAAATCGGTCTGAGCAACTATTCACTAATATTACCGAGTCGGTAACAGGTCTGATTTTCAAAACATTGCTTATTTCAAAATTATTTGCTGAATTATCCGAATTACAAGATTAGCAAAAACTCAATATCAATTTGGCGATTTAGTTATGGGAACAGTGAGTAAAATATAAATAAACACATAATTCAATTATTGGATGTAAAATTGAATCTAACATAAATCCAAGGTGTGTGGAAATTGACTATAAATTCAACGTGAAGGCTAAGTCTTTGCGTTTTCAACTTGCACTTCGTAGAATGTCAGTCAAGCTGTTTTGGATTTAATCTTCTATTATTATGTATATAAAGAGATTGGCTTGAGTTTACTTATTATCACACTTTCAAGTTCTTTCTTTTTACAAATAGAAAATTAAATCACTTTCGAAAAATAATGAAAGGTTTATGGGACACAAAGAGTATTATTCCTATTACCTTTTCTTTCTTCTTCTTTTGTATTTTTGGAGCTGTGTTTTCTGTCAAAAAACTAGTAAATCAGTCAAAAACAGGTAAAATCGGTGACCCGGATTAATATTACAACCCGGTTCACTAATAATTTACATTTTTCTTTTGACAATTTTACTATTATTTTTCTTCTTTTCATAAAAATATAAAGTTAAAAGTCTTTTTGGTAAGAAAATTAGAAGTCTTAAAACCAAAATTTACACCATAAAAATCTGTTTTTATTATATTTCCAGATTTTTCGATTATAATACATAAATAAAAGAGATAGTGTTTGTGATTACTGTTTACAAATTACATATAATATCAATAGATAATGTATTACTAATATGTATTATTTTATATATTATATTACGTTGTCAAGATAAAAAAATTTTAATTAATTTGAAAAAGATTAATTTAAAAGAGGAAGAATATAATTAAATAAGATAAATTGATATTTACTTTCTAAAAAAATATTAATTTAATACTTTTGTAAAATATTTTTATTATTTCTCTTATCAAATTTGCTTACTTATTTATTATTTGAAAATTTCAAATGTGTTATATTATCTTTGTAGAATATCATAGTATTCATCTTGTCATATTATTTTGAATCATGTCTTATATATATATATATATATATATATATATATATATAATATAAAAATCCTGTTTGACTGATTAAACCGGTATGAGCAACTATCCACTAATATTACCGAGTCGGTGTTTGGTCTGATTTTCAAAACATTACTTATTTCAGAATTATTTGCCGAATTATCTGAATTACAAGATTGGCAAAAACTCAATATTAATTTGACGATTTAATTAAGGGAACAGTAAGTAAAATATAAATAAACACATAATTCAATTATTGGATGTAAAATTGAATCTAACATAAATCCAAGGTGTGTGGAAATTGACTATAAATTCAACGTGAAGGCTCTGCGTTTTCAACTTGCACTTCGTAGAAAGTCAGTCAAGCTGTTTTGGATTTAATCTATTATTATTATGTATATAAAGAGATTGGCTCGAGTTTACTTATTATCACACTTTCATGTTCTTTCTTTTTACATATAGAAAATTAAATCACTTTCGAAGAATAAAGAAAGGCTTATGGGACTCAATGAGTTTTATTCCTATTACCTTTTCTTTCTTCTTCTTTTGCATTTTTGTAGTTGTGTTTTCTGTCAAAAAACTAGTAAAATTAGTCGAAAACTGGTAAAATCGGTGACCCAGATCAATATTAAAACTCAGTTCACTAATAATTTATATTTTTTTACAATTTTACTATTATTTTTCTTCTTTTCATAAAAATATAAAATTAGAAGTCTTAAAACCAAAATTTACACCATAAAAATCTGTTTTTATTATATTTCTAAATTTTTCGATTATAATATATAAATAATTGAGATAGTATTTGTGATTAATGTTTATAAATTACAAATAATATCAATAGATCATTTATATAAATGTATTACTAATATGTATTATTTTATATATTATATTACGTTGTCAAGATAAAAAAATTTAATTAATTCGAAAAAGATTAATTTAAAAGAGGAAGAATATAATTAAATAAGATAAATTGATATTTTCTTTATAAAAAAATATTAATTTAATACTTTTGTAAAGCATTTTTATTACTTCTCTTATCAAATTTGCTTACTTATTTCTTATTTGAAAATAACAAATGTGTTATATTATCTTTTAAGAATATCATATTATTCATCTCGTCATATTATTTTTAATCATGTCTTTTATATATATATATATATATATATATATATATAATAAAGTATTAAAAACCCGGTTTGACTGGTTAAACCGGTCTGAGCAACTATCCATTAATATTGCCGAGTCGGTGTCTGGTCTAATTTTCAAAACATTGCTTATTTCAGAATTATTTGCTGAATTATCCAAATTACAAAATCGGCAAAAACTCAATATCAATTTGGCGATTTAATTAAGGAACCAGTGAGTAAAATATAAATAAACACATAATATAATTATTGGATGTAAAATTGATCTAACATAAATCCAAGGTGTGTGGAAATTGACTATAAATTCAACGTGAAGGCTAAGTCTTTGCGTTTTCAACTTGCACTTCGTAGAAAGTCAGTCAAGCTGTTTTGGATTTAATCTATTATTATTATGTATATAAAGAGATTGGCTTGAGTTTACTTATTATCACACTTTCATGTTCTTTCTTTTTACATATAGAAAAATTAAATCACTTTCGAAGAATAATGAAAGGCTTATGGGACTCAATGAGTATTATTCCTATTACCTTTTCTTTCTTCTTCTTTTGCATTTTTGGAGCTGTGTTTTCTGGTCCTACTAGCAAGCACCTATGTCGTCCTGAACAAAGGAATGCACTTCTCGAGTTCAAAAACGAGTTTGAGATTGGAACATGTTCTCTTGATGGTCATCCAAAGACAGAGTCATGGGCAAATAACACTGATTGTTGTAACTGGAAAGGTATCACGTGTGATGCTGAGTTTGGGAAAGTGATCGAGCTAAACCTTAGAAGAAGCTGTCTCCAAGGCGGGTTTCATTCCAATAGCACATTTTCTAGTTTTCAAAAACTTTATTTTCTCATCAATCTAGACCTTTCTTTCAACAATCTTACTGGTCCAATTCTTTCATTGATTGGAAACCTTTCTCATCTTTCATCTCTACACCTATCTTCTAATCTGTTTTCGGGATTAATCCCTTCTTCGATTGGAAACCTTGCCAATCTCACCAGTCTTGACCTTTCTTCAAATCAGTTTTTTGGTCCAATCCCTCCTTCGATTCAAAACCTTTCTCATCTCACCATTCTCGACCTTTCATTTAATGAGTTCTCGGGTCAGATTCCCTCTTTGATTGGAAACCTTTCACATCTCACCGATCTCAACCTTTCTTCTAATCAGTATTCGGGTCAGATTCCACCTTCCATTGGAAACCTTTTCCAACTCACCACTCTATACCTTTATTCTAATCAGTTTTTGGGTTCAATCCCTTCTTCAATTGAAAATCTTTCTCATCTCACCACTCTCTTCCTTTATTCTAATTTGTTTACGGGTTCAATACCTTATTCGATTGGAAACCTTTCTTATCTCACCATTCTCGACCTTTCTTCCAATCTGTTTTAGGGTCATATTCCAGATTCTATTGGAAACCTTTCTCGTCTCACTACTCTCTTCCTCTATTCTAATAACTTTTCGGGTCCAATTCCATCTTCGATTGGAAAGCTTTCTCATCTGACCAAACTCTACCTTCGCTTTAATCAGTTTTCGGGTCCCATTCCTTCTTCGATTGGAGATCTTTCTCATCTCACCACTCTCTACCTTTCTTATAATCAGTTTTCAGGTCCAATCCCTTCTTCGTTTGAAAAACTTACTAATCTCACCACTCTCTCCCTCTTTTCTAATAAGTTTTCGGGTTCAATCCCTTCTTCAATTGGAAAGCTTTCTCTTCTTACCACTCTTTATCTTGATTCTAATCAGTTTTCAGGTCCAATCCCTTCTTCGATTGGAAACCTTTTTCATCTCACCTTTCTCTATCTTGAATCTAATTTGTTTTCGGGTGCAATCCCTTCTTCGATTGGAAACCTATCTAATCTTACCACTCTCCACCTTTCTTTTAATCATTTTTCTGGTCAAATCCCTTATTCGATTGGAAAGCTTTCTCATCTCACAAGTCTCTACCTTGATTCTAATCGGTTTTCGGGTTCAATCCCTTCTTCGGTTGGAAATATTTCTCATCTCACTATTCTCGACCTTTCTTATAATCAATTTTCGGGTCATATTCCATCTTCCATTGAAAACCTTTCTCATCTCAATATTCTTCGCATCTCCAACAACAAAATCAAAGGATTAGTTCCTTGCTTGTTATGGACGCTACCAAACTTGGAGTACCTGGAACTTTCCAACAACACTTTTATGGGTTTCGAAATATCATCAAAGCATGGTCAATCCTCTATCCGGCCACCATCTATAGTGAAGCACTTGCTGGGCTCCAACAACAACATCACGGGAAAGATTCCTTCTTTTATATGTGCGTTGCGTTATCTAAGCACTCTTGATTTATCTGAAAAACAACCTTAACGGTTTAATCCCTAGTTGTTTGGGAAATCTCAAGAGTACTCTTTCAGTTCTGAACCTTCGTCAGAATCGTCTAAGTGGAGGTCTTCCAGAAGATATATTTGAAGCTTTAAGATCGCTTGACGTCGGTCATAACCAACTTGTAGGGAAACTTCCAAGATCTTTGATTGGTTTCTCTTCTCTTGAAGTTCTAAACGTGGAAAGCAACCAAATCAATGGTACATTCCCGACCTGGTTGAGTTCTCTTAAAGAGCTGAAAGTTCTGGTTTTACGCTCCAATGTATTTCATGGACCCATACATGAAGCCTGGTTCCATAAGCTACGAATCATTGATATATCCAATAATAACTTCAATGGAACTTTGCCATCAGATTACTTTGCGAAGTGGAATGCTATGTTATCACTTGGAGAAAATGAAGACGAGTCTACCGGAAGTTACATTGGAGATAAATCAGGCTACTACCAGGATTCAATGGTTTTGACGAATAAAGGTGTAAGGATTGAGCTAACACGTATACTGAAAATCTTCACAGCAATCGACCTTTCGAGAAACAAATTTGAAGGAGAGATTCCAAAATCCATTGGTATATTGAAAGAGCTTCATTTGCTCAACTTGTCAAACAATGCTTTCACTGGCCACATCCCTTCATCTATGGGGAACCTCACAGCTCTCGAGTCGCTGGACGTTTCTCAAAACAAGCTTTCAGGAGAAATACCACAGGAGCTAGGGACCCTCTCATACCTTGCATACATGAACTTCTCTCATAACCAGCTTGAAGGTCTTGTACCAGGGAGCACTCAGTTTCGAACACAACCTTGCTCTTCCTTTAAAGATAACATGGTACTTTTTGGCCCTTCACTTGACCAAGCTTGCGGAGATATTCACACGCCAATACCTAAGAAAACGTTGGAAATAGAAGAAGAAAAAGAAGAAGAAGATGTGATTAGTTGGATAGCAGCTGCAATAGGTTTCGGACCTGGCCTTGTCTTTGGATTGACAGTTGGATACATTTTGTTATCCAAAACAAAGTGGTTCTTAAACCCTTTAATATTCAATCCGGCTAATCTTTCCCTAGAAACACAAGATGTGTTGAAGACAACAACAAACAAATGATCCAAATCAACGATATCTACACTACATCTTGTAATCTATGTATTCCCTTTTTGTATAAACAGTTTTGTAGACAAAACATGCATCATCAAAATCAGCATTTGCCACAAAATCGCATTATAACAGAAGCAAAACGTAACTCAATAGATCCCTAACATTTTGTACCTACTGTAATAAAAGAGTTCTAACAAATCTGTTGTGAAGAATTTACAAATCTGTTTGATCAATAAGGATCAGTTCTAAAAATACAACTGCCTACATTGCAACGCATTTACATCTTGTGTACAAAAAGGACACTTGAAGGATCCCGATTCGTTTTTTGGCATATCGTTGATAGACTGCTGGGAAAAAACATGACCACAAGGCAACCTCATTGGTGGATTATCTTTACTCGTCTCTTCTTTAGAGACAGGACAAATAAAGACTGAGTGGAATGTTAAATCGTCAGAGAGTTCCACATCAATAGGAAGTTCCTTCATTGTTTGCCATTCTTTCCTTTTATGAACCATCCTGTTCAGGTACTTCAAAAAATGCGGTAAAGCTTGTGAACCTGCTGCAATTGTTGTAGATAGTGGTGGGCACTCTGATGGTTCACCAAGAAGATTGCAGTATTGTCGAGTTAGTTCCTTGGCTACTTTGGTCCAGAATGTTGGTGAGTAGAACTCTGCATATGGGGACTTATCCTGTTTTTTGATCCATAAAAGAGAGCACATGAGTTTCTGAATCTCCGAGAAACAGCTATCCAAGTAGTTACCAATGTGAGTTTTTGCGTAGGTGATAGCTTCATTGGTGTTCTGGTCTTGTGCTATCTTCAGAAACTGAAGGCTGTGAAGTCTCATCTCGAGATCTGACTTTGCTTCCTTTAGCTTGTCTGATTTTGAAGCTGCCCAGTTTATAGCTGGTGCAAGATCTCGTTCTTTCATGGCGTCTAGTATCAGATACATATCCACAAAGGATTGTCTAGCAGGAAATTCAGGCTCACCAATCTCAGAAATGAATCTGTCACCAATGTCAAACAAGCGTTGCCTGTAGAGAAATTGAGCTATTATCTGGTTAAGAATAGAAGAATCAAACTCGATGTTTCTGTAAGCCATTGATATGTCTTGAGTCAGAGTTTGCTCCAGAGCTTTCAGGTATTTGGTCTGAGCAGTGTTTAATTCTTCCTTACGAGATTTAAGTTGATTGCTCGGATATATATCCTTAACCAAATTCTTCAGATCACCAACAACAGATTTATGATGAATCGGATCATTTCCTTCTGTAACTTCCTCCTGTATTTTCTTCAAAGTCTTTTTGATTTCTTGACACAATTTATCCACAGTTTCCAGCATTTTGCTATGCGAGAGTTTCTGCTTTTTGGAAACACGATCAAATTCATCTCTGACAGTCTTTAGCTCCATTATTCTAGCTGAAAGGAAGAGAGCAACACAACGAGATAGTCTCAGAAAATCTCCACAACCAAATAACAACATTTACAAACAAGAACACCAAGAATCTTATCTACAATAACAGAATCAAGCTCGAAACATTGAATTACAACATAGCGAAAACTCTTTACATAGCAATTTTTTGACCTTTTTGCATTAAACCAAGCAACAGTTCATTATATTCATCATTCAAATTCCAGTATCACCGGAAAGAAAGTAAATGCTACGAGAATTTGATTTCAAGTGCTTAAAATGGATCAACACATTAACTATAACACCAACGATT
>OVAX01004548.1:0-12752 GCA_900406405.1 Lepidium africanum | reverse complement strand
TATCTAAACATAACGAAAGTTAAAGTCGGTATGTACGAAAGTTAGTTGCATTGTACATCTAGATATCACATAAACTTCAAAAAAATCGTAGATATGATATATCTAAACGTCTATTTGAAGTTATCATAAATATATATCGACTTTTCAAAATCAAATACAAAAAATACCACATAAATTTCGTAAAAATCGTATATATAGTATATACGGTTTATATCTTAACAACTATTTGAAGTTCTGCTAACGACAAAATTGAGTATTCAAAATCAAGTAAACAAAGATAAACTCGTTAGGTCCAAGAGTTATATGGATTATCCATAGATAAATTGGATAAATCCGATTTGAAATCGGATATCCATTAATTATTCGGTTCAAAACTATAAAAAGATGATAACAACATTAATGAATTTTATTTCTCCGAGCAAATCGATGGACGAATATGGTCATATTCGATTAATCAAGAGATTTTTTTGTCTAATCATTCAAAGATTCAATTAGAAATCGGATGATCCTATCATAAATCGGGCAGAAATAATGAACTTCCAAATTTACCATTAATGAAATCGAATTAGGACTAACAAATCAAGGGGTAATCGATGTCATATTTACAAAAAAAAAAATGTTATTTTTGAGAAAAGAGGTCGAATGAACCCAATTAATAGAACAGATTCAGAGAAAAAATATTTCAGTGAAAAAAAAAAAATGTTCTTTAAACAAAATAATTGATTATAATTTATAAAACCATGTCTAAATCATTCCCATATCAATAACTTTGCCCACAATATTCTATTATACGCATGAACATACTGTACATGCAAATATTAAAAATGACAAGTTTCTGATTTTATTATAAATTAAATATACAACTACACTCCATCAACCAAACCTATAATGTCCATTTGATACCACAATAAAAAAACAATTATCGTGTTTTACTTATACGTCTAACCCACAATTGAAAAATTAGATACTATTTTATATAAAAACTATCTATTAAAATTTTAAAATAGTCATGTATTACCATAAATCCTAATAAAGCTAACCGACTAACTTAATTTATTTAGCTTTTAATCTCAATATATGTATTAAAATATATACTCTATGTACACACATACAAATATTATAAAATAAAAATGTGTGCTTATATAATAAATGGAAACTAAGACATATCGAGAGTTAGTGCAAATTGCGAATGAAAACTGGTTTGTTATCAAAAAAAAAAATTATTTTAGTAGATATAGTGTTTAGACCACTATCAAGTTGAATGAGTACGACCCCCGACGAGACGACGGCAGATTGAGGGAAAAGATGATCCCTCTGAAGAAGTTACGGCGAAGTTTTGTTGTTCATTTCCTTTCTTCTCTTTGATAGATATGAAGAAGTGATTTGCACCTATCTTGGTGAGTTTTATCATTTATTTTGGTTTCTTCTAGATCTTTGAGTGAGATTTTCTAAATCGGGATGGTGATGCAAGAATTGTTCCTTCCCACTTTTGATGATTATCTACGCTCTTTTCTTTCTTAATGTTGGATCTAGGATCCAAAAGGTTTCTCCTAGATGGATTCTCCTTTCACCATGGCAAAATTAGTTCATTAACTTGTTCGATCTATGGTCTTCCACATAAGGGGAATAATTCCAAGTATTGTGATAACATCATTTTCACAAATACTGGTTTTGTATTGATCCGGATTTGTGAAACCTTAGATATCGAAGAAACAAAAACTGGATCCGGAACATTTACCATTCCAATCCATCAATTTTTGTTTCAACCTTTAGAAAATTGGAAATTAATTCAAGATCAAAGTCGCTTCTCTGTAACACAGAAGAACTCTTTATCTTGTTTAGTTAAATTTCTGGAAAGTTTTGGATTCTCAAAACCTTATAGTTTAATCAATCTTGCAGATCAGAATGCATCTAATAATGGATTCATATTGTGTTCCTTCTCAACTGGTTATTGGGTTCGTGCTCTGCAGATCTATAACAATCATCTACTTTCAGACACGATAAAGGTTAATCTTATCTTCCTTTAAGTTCAGCCTTGTTTTAGACTGAATCCTCTAGCGACACTAAAATGCTTTAGTTGTGATTTTGGTCTCAATGTTGAATACCTAGAACTCTTAGTTGATCACAATTCTTTTTTCTTTTTTCCCGGAACTAACAAGTTGGTTTATAACACATTCAATCTCAAAACAAGTGATCTTGTGTTGATTCAGATGGTTGATGCTATACTTAATGATGAGTCAAGGTTAGGATATTGGCAAAAGTATAAGCCACACTCCTGTAATGTTAGTCTTAATTTCTTGAAAAGGTGGCTGAATTGTATCAGTATTATAGTACTCCTTACATACAGAGAGTTTCATTCTTTGTTTCTATTTCGATTTCAGCAAGTTTTGGAGCTTTAACATCATTAAACCTCCATAATTTTGCAGGCTGGGATGATTCTCAAGATCCTACATACAAGAAATCTAAATTCTTGTAAACTCTTAAGAGACAGCTTATGGTTGATGTTGTAAACTCTTGAAATGTTATTCTTTATTGATCAATATAATATGTCGTTGACAAAAAAAAAAGACATATCCAGAGTTCAAACATGCAACATTTATATGTTATCACCTCAACAAATCACATAAAATACAATAATAAAAAAAGTATAATAACCTACACTTAAAATGTGGGTAGCTTTCTAGTACAATAGTATAAGATTAAGAAAATATGGTATTTGGTGAAGAGAGAAGGAAATGAGAGAAATTTAATTAATATTTCCTATTATAGTAAATGAAATGTCTCCAAGTTCTTCATGTCTCCACTCGGGTTACAAGCTTTCGTTACAATTTACAGAGGTTCGTAAGTAGATTTAATGCAATATATATATATAACTTAAAAATATAAGACCACACTAATCGATGTGAGTTAGTTTAACAAATTAAAGAATTAAAGCCCCTTGATCATTCTTTGCAGGTAAAAGATCAGCTTGAACAACTATTGGATGATAAATAAATGTAACAGGCTAATGCAGACTATAATCATTCGTTTATTTGCAGCTAGACAGTCATCTAAATCAGCTAATTCAAGTGAGTCAAAAAAGCTCAAGATTGATTGCGTATATGATCACCGGAATATTCGGAATGATGAACATATACCTAGTTTGTATTGAATATGTAATTTTGATTACACCAGCCCAAATACACGAACCAAATTACAACTTCGGTTCAGTTTTAATTGAATGGTTAATGACTTGAACCAAACCAAAATAATTTTTTTCGGTTCTATTCATTCCCAACAAGAATTAAACCGACTCGAATTTTCTATATTGAGAGACGATTGAGTGCAGCCTCCATGAAAGACTAAATTTATTATAATCCATTTTTGTCAATAGATTCTTCTCTTCTTTCTTTTCTTCACTGTTCTTTGTTTCTCTTTCGATTTCCTGTCGGTCTCGAGCTCGAAACGATTTCTTCTGTCTCAGATCCCATCAGGTCTTCTATTCTCTTCTACTTTGATTCCATTTTTCATTATACATCTGATTTCCTTTGTTTTTCGGGTTGCTATTAATTGCTTGCTATCGATTCATCAATCAGAATTTGCATAGTCTTGTGTTTTTGGGGTTAAATTAAGGAATGTTCTGACTTTAAGAATTCCCATCTCTGATTTATCAAAACTTCCCTGCTCTTTTTAGGGTTATGGTATTTGCTTTCTCTGGGCTATTAACTTTTGGTCAATTAATCCCTCAATTCGGCACCTTTAGACTTTGTTTTGTGAAGTTTGTATAGAATTAGAATTATTTGATTTGTCTTTGTTTAGACCCATTTATTCCTCAGAGTGCTTTAGAGAGGCCTTAGATTATAATTTTTGTCTTATAGAAATTGCTCTGAAATCTGGCTGCAGATTATTTTGGCAAACCTATTGTTGAAACTCAATATTTTAGCACTCAAAGATGGATACTACTAAAGATGATGAATTCACATTCTCAAAGGTTAGTTTCCACTCAATTATTCTGGATTCAGAAATTACGAAACATTGTTATAGATTTTATGATTGATTCTTAGTTCATTCCATTTTAAGGTTGTACCAACAAATAGTGAAGATGTTCTTGAGGCGAAAAATCTTGCAATAGATGTAGGCAATATTACCATTAAAGATGGATTAGATCAACAAAGCAATGGTCTTGTGTGGAAAGACAAGTCTCTTCCTCCAAAGGAAGAGAAAATAGGTTCTTTGTCTTACACGGTGACTGATTCTTCATCTTCCAAAAAACAGTCCAATGAATCATCTGAGAATTTCAAAATGCCGGATAGAAAGCCTATAACTCGTACGAAAATTCCATTTGAAAAGGGTTATAGCCAAATGGATTGGTTGAAACTTATGCGAACACATCCTGATCTTGCAGGTAAGCAAAAGCTCTCTTCATTGGTGTTCTCTTCCTAAATTACATTTTAATGTGTTAACATGAAACAGCAATTTGGTTTGCAGGCCTGAAGGGAGAGTCAAACAAGAGACTTATATCAATGGAGGAAGTAAAGAAACACCGATCAGGAGATGCAATGTGGACTGTATTGAAAGGTCGTGTGTACAACATATCCCCTTACATGAAGTTTCATCCTGGAGGTGTTGATATGCTGATGAAAGCAGTTGGGAGAGATGGAACACTCTTGTTCAACAAATACCATGCTTGGGTCAACTTTGATATGTTACTTGAGAAATGCCTTGTTGGAATTTTGGATGAAACCAAAACGAAGAAACAAGAAGCTTAATTGCTATTGCTAAAAGGTTGGGATTATCGTATACTCGTGTAGAGGATTCACAGATCAATAAGATTCTTTTTAGTGTTTACATTCTGATTCTTCAAATGAAAACACTGATTACAATTTGTACTGTGTATGAGACTTCTATACAACTCTTTGATGTCAATATATTCAAAGTTTCCTGAATCACTCCACGATATGTGCTTGTATTAAGTTTTTTCTCTTTATACAAGAATGGCAATTACCCAATGAGAGTGGACTTTTCTTCACTTTTGTATTCGCCAATCAGAGCAGGACAAGGATCGAGGGTATTTTCGGTATTTAAAGTATAATACTTTTAATAAAATAATTACACTATAATTTCTTTTTTGCCAATAAGCTTTGTCTTCTTTCTCTCGGCACCTGTCTCTTAAATTTTTCATCAAATTTTTTCTCCATTAGATAGATTCTCTCTGGAGACCGAGTTTCAGATCCATCCAACAGGTTTTGAGTTCTCTTATTGAATATTTCTGCTCTCACTCATCGTCAATTTGATATTCTTCGGGGTTTTATTGTTTATGGGAATTTATGAAATAGAATGCGTATGAATGTTTCTGGATTTAGTTTAAGGTTGCGTGGACAATTCTCAACAGAAGCATACTTCAACAAAGATCATCGCAGAATCTGATACTCTCTAGCAAATATCCTTCTGCTGACAGTATTACACCAGCAGATTAGTTCTTCTTTCCCATTCTTGGAGATGGACAGGGCAGATACATCAGGCTTTGTGAGTGGCGGAAGTTGTTTATCGCTCAAGTTGCTTCAATATATAGCTATAGCGACAAGTACGGTGTGTTAAGTGGTAGTTTTTTTTTTTGCGGACTTCTCTTTTCATCTTCATAGATAAACAGGACAACATGCGTGACACCGCTCTTAGCCTGAAGTGCCCTGGGGGATCTCAAAACCACTTTTGTTCCGATGTTTCTAATTGCACTGATGATGGCTGTCAGTTGGACCTTGGGCTGGGTCCAACATCAGCTTCATACTATTTTAGTATCGACAACAACAAAGATTCTGGTTGTGGATTCAGTCAAGAACTCGCATCACGAGGTGATTCAGTTCTGCAACTTGGTCTGCCTGCTGTAAGTGTAGACACTTTCGGCGGACTTGATTGTTCATTGTCAACATGTACAGAGATTACTACTCCTCAAGTTGCTTTCAGTAATGGTAGACAATGTGTGATCCCTGTTGTTGATGAAGGTTCTACTTCTGCAAAGAGATCTGGTGGCCACATGCCATCACTTTTGTTAGATCCAAATGTTAGAAACTCTTCAAAGATGCAACGAGTGAGTCACTTTGGAAGTGACATACACTCACAAGTGAGCCTAGAGCCACCATCTTACACAGCCTTCTCTGTACAACAGAGGACTAGCAACCCGAAGAAGTGCAACTCGATGGGATGTGTGAAGGGAGCTCGAGGAGCGTCAGGGTTCTGCATCAGCCATGGAGGAGGACATAGATGCCAAAAACCAGGCTGCAACAAAGGTTCAGAGAGTAAAACCACTTTTTGCAAAACACATGGTGGAGGAAATAGATGTGAGCACTTAGGATGCACGAAGAGCGCTGAAGGAAAAACAGACTTCTGCATATCTCATGGTGGTGGAAGACGTTGTGAGTTCCCTGAAGGATGTGACAAAGCAGCCCGTGGAAAATCGGGCTTCTGCATCAAACACGGTGGTGGCAAAAGATGTAATTTTGAAGGCTGTACACGAAGTGCTGAAGGACAAGCTGGACTTTGTATATCCCATGGTGGTGGAAAACGTTGTCAGTTTTCTTCAGGTTGTGAGAAAGGAGCTCAAGGAAGTACTAACTACTGCAAAGCCCATGGAGGTGGAAAACGGTGCATATTTTCAGGGTGTAGCAAAGGAGCTGAAGGAAGTACTCCTCTGTGTAAAGCACACGGTGGTGGGAAACGCTGTCTTGCTGATGGAGGCGGGATTTGCTCTAAAAGCGTCCATGGTGGGACTAACTTCTGTGTTGCTCATGGTGGTGGTAAAAGATGTGCTGTGGCGGGGTGTACAAAGAGTGCGCGTGGTCGCACTGACTGTTGTGTTAAGCACGGTGGTGGGAAACGTTGCAAGACTGTTGATTGTGAGAAGAGTGCTCAAGGTAGTACTGATTTCTGTAAAGCTCACGGTGGTGGGAAACGATGCGCTTGGGACGATGGAAAGTGCGAGAAATTTGCTAGAGGAAAAAGCGGTTTATGCGCTGCGCATAACACTGTTATGTCTCGGGAGAAAGGAGATGCAAGCAAGATTGGTTTGATTGGACCTGGACTCTTCAGTGGCCTTGTTGTCGGCTCTGCTTCTGATCAATCTCAATCTGGAGTTAGCGCTGTGTCCGATTGTACTGGTTCTGTTGATCGAGCACAGTTTGAGAGAAGGCAGAATAATAAGATGATGATACCTATGCAAGTTCTTGTACCTTCATCAATGAAGTTTCCAAGTAGTACTTCACATGAAGGAGAAACAAACATATTTGACTCTATGATTCCAGAGGAGAGAGTTCATGGCGCTGGGCTCATAATGTCTTTACTTGGTGGCTCCATTGATCGAAACTGAAAGCCTTTACTGGTGAAGTGTCACCTTCTCAAGTATAAACCTGTGTAAATCTATGTGTAGTGCTCTGAGTAAGAGCTGTAAAATGTGTTACAAATTGTCTAGAATCTGTTAATTGGTTGTTGTTCTTTGTTTGTAACTGGTTATGTTCCTCTTGGTCATCTAAATCGATGACTCAGAACCCAAAGTCTTGTTTCTTCGTGTTAGAAATTATGTAGTATAAAGTATAAACTACAGCTTGCTGGATCAGACTGATCAGTCTTCGACCTCAATTATGGGCCTTTAGAGGGCTCCTGTATAATAAACAAAACAAAGTCGAACCACCCAAATCTACCATTTATAACTTCATCAAAAACCATTTATCTACTGAAATTTTGAGAGCCACAACGGTTAAGAGACAAGAGCAACTTAAAGATAAAAGGATAAGGAAGGCTTTCTTACAAATTGAAAAACATTTCTTTCCACACAAAATTCACATAATACAAATACTTACGTCATATTCATACAATCTAGTCCCCATGTTTTAAGTCCTCTCTTTCTCTGACATATAACAGATTAAAACTCTGCAATAGCTTTTTCGAACAAGAGTATACAGAGGAACATAACAATGGAGTTTCGTGGAAATGCTAACCAGAGGATTGCTAGAATATCAGCTCATCTTCAACCTTCTTTCACTCAGGTTTTCTTTATCTTTCCTTCTAAGTCAAGTTATCGTCTTCGATTCTTCAATCGTTGGTTGTTCGTAATCAGAAGTGATAATTTGTATTCATTCTCAAAAAACACTGATAACATCTCAAAATTCATCAACGTTCTTAGTTTTTCATCAAGACTCAAAGTTTAGTCCAGTCATGAACTTGACATTAGTTTGTAGCAGTGAAGTAACTTAGGATTTCTGATGCGTAGATTGAATCCTTCTAGGACTGAAAATGAATTTTCATTCTTCTTCGTGTTTAATGGATCATTAGATGGAGGCGAAGAACTCAGTAATGGGAAGGGAAAACTGCAGAGCGAAAGGTGGAAATCCAGGATTCAAGGTAGCAATTCTTGGAGCTGCAGGTGGAATTGGACAGTCTTTATCTTTGCTGATGAAGATGAACCCTCTTGTCTCTTTACTTCATCTCTACGATGTTGTCAATGCTCCTGGTGTCACAGCTGATGTCAGTCATATGGATACTGGAGCTGTTGTAAGAAACTCTTCAATGAAACTTGTCATAAGATTGATTCTTCTTGCTAATGAATGTGTAGTGACCAACTCTTGATTAACGTGAGCTCATTATCAGGTCCGTGGATTCCTGGGAGCCAAACAGCTTGAAGACGCACTTACCGGTATGGATCTTGTGATCATACCAGCTGGTGTTCCAAGAAAACCAGGAATGACCCGAGATGATCTCTTTAAAATCAATGCTGGAATTGTTAAGACACTGTGTGAAGGTGTTGCAAAGTGTTGTCCTAATGCAATTGTCAACTTGATCAGTAACCCTGTAAACTCTACTGTCCCCATTGCCGCTGAGGTTTTCAAGAAAGCTGGAACTTATGATCCTAAGAAGCTCCTTGGAGTTACTACACTAGATGTTGCTCGTGCCAACACATTTGTGGTAACAATGATTTATGATTCCTCTCTCCAATTTGTTATGTTGACTCTTCATTCACCATGATTTGAACATTTTCAATCATGTGCAGGCAGAAGTTCTTGGCCTTGATCCAAGAGAAGTCGACGTACCAGTCGTTGGGGGACACGCAGGAGTCACAATTTTGCCACTATTGTCACAGGTATCGTATGAATAGAACGTGCAGGTCACAATTACATATTACTTCAACTTCTCTGTTAATCTGACTGTTTTGAGTAATCTTTTTGCTCTCAGGTTAAGCCTCCTAGCAGCTTCACACCTTCAGAAATTGAGTACCTTACAAACCGGATTCAAAATGGTGGAACTGAAGTTGTGGAGGCAAAAGCTGGAGCTGGATCTGCAACACTTTCAATGGTAACTAAGCCTAAATCACTTTAAGACATTATCATCCAAACACTTGTATTCTAAGGAACAATGTCCTGAATTCATGTGAATGTACTACTACTACTACAGGCATATGCTGCAGCCAAGTTTGCAGATGCTTGTCTTCGCGGGTTAAGAGGAGATGCAAATGTTGTAGAATGCTCTTTTGTTGCTTCACAGGTAAATCTTAAAGACTTTTAAGTTTTCATTTGTTTAATGAAAACTTGCTACTCTCTTTCATTCTTTGAAGTTTCTGATTTGTAATGACAATTCATCACAGGTGACAGAATTAGCATTCTTTGCAACCAAAGTGCGACTTGGTCGTACAGGAGCAGAGGAAGTGTATCAGCTTGGACCCTTAAACGAATACGAAAGGTATGAAAACTTAACACATCTCTTCAAAATGTTTGTCTGAGATGAGTTCTTTATCCTGATATTCCTTATTGTTCTGTAGGATTGGTCTGGAGAAAGCAAAAGCAGAACTAGCTGGAAGTATTCAAAAAGGTGTCGAATTCATCAGAAAATGAAACTGAGAATGATCAGAGAGACACAATAAGATCTTTCCTAAATCATTTGATCATTGTACTCATCATATCTTTGTCTCCAACATATGTATATTCCTTATCAGTTTGTGTACTCTGTGACCTTTTCAACGTACTTATCTATGAGTTTCGATTATCCAAAACCAATATTTAGGATTACGCCCTAAAGGAGCTTTAAAGGAAGTAATTGTGTTGGCAATTCTTGATCAAAATCTATATGAAACAACATGGTGCCAAATTAATAAACTAAAGCTTCCCTGCAGATTAAAATCCAAGTCTCTCAACAGTTGCTTCTTCGAAATCTTACCAAACCGAGTTACTCATAAGCATACACAAGACAAACTGATAAATCAAAGCTCCAGGAAAATGTAGAATCTACATTCCAAAAATGAGCCAGCAAATCTGCAATACAGTCACTGAAACGAGATCAAACACCCGACTCAAAAGTCAAAACACTAACCTTTGAAATAAATACAGCAAAAAGGAATTAATGGCTTCGCCCGGGTTCGAACCGGAGACCTTCAGTGTGTTAGACTGACGTGATAACCAACTACACCACGAAACCCTTGTGTCAAACTCCCACAATTTATATTATATAAATGATATATTTATTTGAGTAGGTATCACCTACTTCTAGTATACAGACCGCACGTGCTCTTGCAATAAATTTATATTTTTTATTTTGTCTTCTCCGAGAGAAGAGAATAAAGGAGGCAGCCAGAGTGAAAAACGAAAGGCCACTAATTTCAATCTTTCCACAATCATAATGGCGACCACGAGAGTGATTACTGCAGCAGCGGCCGTTAGTCAAACCACCTCGTGTTTCCTCGCCAAAAGACCTTTCCTTTTCCCGGCGAAGAAATCCTGCGGTGGATTTAGCGGTCTCTGCTTCAATAGAAGAGCTTTGGTGTTGAAATCCAAGAGACCCTTCTCTTGCAGTGCCATTTACAATCCTCAGGTTAAGGTTCAAGAAGAAGGTCAAGCCGAAACTCTAGATTATCGAGTCTTCTTCCTCGATGGTTCTGGAAAGAAGGTTCTTTATTTTTATCCTTCTGTTTCTTACTTATTTGTTTTGTGTGTCTCTGTGTTTAAAATCCAAGCTTGTTTACTGGACTGTAATAATTGATAATCTGCTTTTCAGTTTTTAGTATTGAGTTTTTTCACATTGGTATCTGTGATTGCAATCAATATTTGAAAGATCTGCATTGTAAATATGCTTTGAAATGCTTCTGGTTCATCACTCTTTCTGGTGGTTCTGGTTCGATTTGGATTTGAAATTTTTCCCGGGATTGCAATTAGTTTTTCTAAATATCTACATTGTGAATGTTAATTGAAATGTTTTTGGTTCATTATTCTGTCATGTTTTCTACACACAACTAAGTATTGTATGCATTTGTGTATAGGTTTCTCCATGGCATGATATACCATTGACCTTAGGAGATGGAGTCTTCAACTTTATAGTTGAAATACCGAAAGAGTCAAAAGCAAAAATGGAGGTTGCTACTGATGAAGATTACACTCCTATTAAGCAAGACACAAAGAAGGGAAAGCTCAGATATTATCCGTAAGTAAAATGGCTTTCCCTCTCTTCTTTTGTGAGTTTTGCTTTGTTTCAAGCTAAAGTTTTAGAGCCTTCAGCATCCATTGATGACAAATTAGCTCATTTTGGGAATTTGGATTTGTGATGGCTGGAAATCAATGACTTATCTTTCCAATGATGATTTAATCCAGGTACAACATAAACTGGAACTACGGGCTGCTTCCACAGACATGGGAAGATCCTTCTCAGGCAAATGCTGAAGTTGAAGGAGCTTTTGGGGATAACGATCCAGGTAAATCTGGGATAGTCTTTTAGTTCCTTGAATATGTTGATGTTAATAACCTTATAATTGGTTTTGGATTGTAGTTGATGTTGTTGAGATTGGTGAAACCAAGAGGAAGATAGGGGAGGTTCTAAAAATCAAGCCTTTAGCTGCTTTAGCTATGATTGATGAAGGAGAGCTTGACTGGAAAATTGTTGCCATTGCTTTGGATGACCCAAAAGCTGATCTTGTGAATGATATCGATGATGTTGAGAAACATTTCCCGGTAAGAGCTAATTTAGTCGAAACAGTTTCTAAATATTCTTGTGAAAACAAAAAACCAAAGAGACTTATATGGATTTTGGTTTTGACCCTAAATATGGTGCAGGGTACACTAACGGCCATTAGAGACTGGTTTAGAGACTACAAAATCCCAGATGGGAAGCCTGCTAACAGATTTGGTCTTGGAGACAAACCAGCAAACAAAGTAAGTTTCTCTCTGTAATTTCTTTGTGGTACAGCTTTATGTTTGGTACTGAAACTGAAAAGAAGCTAAACACATCTGGTTTGGTTTCTTACAGGAGTATGCTTTGAAGATCATCCATGAAACAAATGAATCATGGGCTAAACTTGTGAAGAGATCAGTTGATGCTGGAGACCTTTCACTTTTCTGAACAGTTGAAAGATATCTTGCAATGTCCAATTATGAGCTCGGATAATGAACAGATTCATGAGTACTATATCGTTCTTGTATTTCTCTCAAAAGAGATCTTAACACTTGAATTTTGTTTTTCATAATGACTGCAAAATAATAAAAAGACATTCTGCTTTGGAGGTATTGAGAAGGAACATATGACAAAGTCTATGACTTGCCATGAAACAGATCTTCTATCCAGCAACACAAAGTTGAAGAAGATTTAGGCATTAGAGGGTTGGATACAGATTTATGAATTACAGATTAACACGTGGAAAAATTACTATTCACTAGATTCTAGTTTCAATTATACAAGTGAGTGAGGGTCTTCAAAGAGGTTCTCCATCAATCCACCTCCTGAACATAAGTGAGCATTGATCTGGATTA
>OVAX01004547.1:0-12758 GCA_900406405.1 Lepidium africanum | reverse complement strand
CATCTATAGAAGATCAGATTGGTGTATCAAAGGCCTAGCCATAGCCTTTGTGAGTTCCATTTGATCCACACCCTCTTGAATCTCGTTGAGGTTGCAAGAGCCTATCCCTTCAGCCCAATCCTCTAAGAGTGCCGATTCTAGGAGATTCATATCATTATGTTGTAAAGCTTGATTGGTTAAAGTTGTAGATTTGACTGTTTGGTTATGTTTATGCGTAAACAAACAATCGACAATCGAAAAACTTTGTTGGATTAAATAGATAAATACAAAAAATTTGGTGTAGGTATCTGCTTAGAACCGAAATGATTTTTCTCTCTCGGATTCAGGCAAATTTGTTCTATGGTGATTGCATCAATCAATCTCCGCGGATTGACGAGATTTTGTTTCCTTAATTGGCTATCGTGCTAATTCTTCCTTCCTAGGAGATTTTCTTTCTTTTGATGGCGAACGCGCTGACATTGGTCCGCTTTGTTGACTTTAGGCCAATACGTCAGCATGCTCCCATCTTATTGGATTCTCTTTTATTAGGCCCGAGAGATTTGGGTCTATACATAAACAGTAGTGCCCCACCTTCTTTATTCGAACGCGGGAGAATAATAAAGCGATTCAATTTCCTTTTCTTTGTTTTATTTGCAACGAAGTTGGAACCTTTCCTTTTTTGAAATCAACAATCCGATTTCATTCTGGATTAGATTGATGGTTGGCGGGACTCGTGTGTCGTTATAAAGCGTGTGGGTTAGTGGGTCCCTAGATATTAATGCCGGCTGCAACCGTCGCTTCACCATATTCTCATGCTTTAACTTCTGCCGTTTCTTATAGATAATCATTCTTTCTTTTTTCTTTTCTTTGCTTCTTGAATTTTCTCTCGACTTTTCCCTTTCTTTTTCAAATTTCTATTCAAATTCGCTTGATCTCCGACGATGTCTTCCGATTCTTCTCCCACCGTTCTCTGTTATTTTCTGAGGCAAGGTCGGGGAATGTCTCTCTATGATTTGGAGGTATTCAAATATTGCCATGGTATCTCTTCCGATGTTGACCTCTTGGGTTCTCCTCTGGAGATGAGCTAGATATGTATGTCTGGGATTTTATGGACTACTTTGAGTGTTGCGGGTTATCTTTTATGATTCCCGAATGTATCTTTTTCTCTTAGGGGAGCTCTACGTTGCTCTTGGTCAGCTTTATCCTTCTCTACTATGCCAGTTGTTGGTCTTTTTCACCATTTCGAAGGATAGGGGCGTTGTTTTGAGTCTCCGTTCGTTGTTCCCTATTTGCCCTTTTATATTACGCAATCGTTAGGGCAATACATGTCCTTGTTTCTGTACTTCCCGCCTGGACTAGATCACATGCACTCCAGAGCGTGATGACAAGTGGAAGGGGAAAGGGTTTTGGTTCCGCAATTCTCTCGCTACACTTGGAGATACTCCCTTTAATATTGTCCTCTCTTAATGGGGCCAAAAACTTGGTTGATTTCCTATATTTGCTTGCCTTTCCTTTTTCTTTGTTTTATGTGATTTTTGAAGTTAACCATCATGCGCGTTTCACAGCTTTCATCGAGCAACCCGGAGTGTGAAGATCATCTCAGAACTCAAGAAAGGTAACTACTCTTGGGGTTCTTTCTCTACTGAGACTGAGAGGATTCATTACACTTTCTGTCCTTCAGCTCTAGCGCTCATGGTTGGTGGCTCCTCTTGATCTCAATTCCGTTCTCCGGCTAGCTTTGACCGTCACAGAGGTATTGTGCTAATTATAATTATTTTTTTATTTTGATAATTTTCGTGTGTACGTGCTGATCGTCTTTATACTTCAGAGTGCTCTTCTCGTTCTTCGAGCTCCAGGCATGGTTGTTTACATCATTCATCGTGCTCTAAAATTGAGTGTGGAAACCATCATTCACACTCAAAGAGGGCCTGTGATTCTCCTCACTCTAAGGGGAAAGTTGATTTGGGCGTTGAGACCCCTACTAGGAGGCCTGTGATACTTTCTGAGGAGCTTTCTTCTAAGTGGGCTCGTGCTGATCCGAGTCATTGTGAGGAGAAGCGACCTCTAGAAGCTACTGACTCCCCCACTGTCGGGGTTTGTACTTTGGAGGCTCTTTATAGCCTGATCATTTTCGAGGACTTTCTTATTTTGTTTGTATCTAACATAGCGGAGAAAATCTACTTTCGTGAGACTATGTTTGATCTTGGATTGGTATGACTTGTTGTTACTTCTTCTTTTTTGATATTATATCTTTGGTAAAAAATGTTTCTTACTTCCTTTTCATTCAGGTTGCTGGGGTTGTTGCTCGTTTGGTGGGTTGTACGAGTCTTGTGAGATCATGCCTTCTACCTCTGCCAGAGATGGTCGTCCTTCTCACAATCTCGTTGCTTTGCTGGCCCAGATGACTGAGAAGGTTGATAAACTTTAGGAGGAGCTGAGATCAATGGTGTCGAGGTTTACTTATTTTGTCAAGAAGGTGGCTTTCCAAGAAAAAGATAAGCGGGTATTGGCTGCTTCAAAAGAGGAGAAGATTAAGAAGGTTCTGAGCATGGCTCGCGCGCAGGTTGTGAAGCAATATTGAGGAGCCTTGGAGAAGGCCAAAGAAATCTTTGATCAGAATGTTGAAGAGCTTGAATATACTAAGGCTCTCGGGGTTGTTGAGGCCTAATTAGAGACCATCATCCGCTGTCGTGGTAGAGATATTACTGAGGAAGATATGGATGACATGAGGCAGCGAATCGTGGCCACCCCCGCTTCTTTTCATGCAGCGAGTGTCCCTGGCCTTGATATTCACGATTTAGGCGTGGAATCTCCTCCAGAGAGTTTGGCGGGATATGTGCCTTCTTTTTTGTTTCTCTATTTTTTGTACTTTTCTTTCTTTCCTTTTTTTTGTAGTACTCTAGATCTCAGAGCCTTTTAATGAACTTTGTTGTTTTTATTTTTGACTTGAATTCATGATTTAATTATTTTTCTTTTGACCGCAATTGCTTTTATTTATCCACTAAGTAGCTGGATGTGGGTTTAGCCCGTTTTTGACTTCCTGGTTTTGGTACCTTTTGTAACACATTGCTTTTGTGACTTTCACCCTGTTTACTTGGCCAATCATTCGGCTTTGTCACCTTTTTGGGCCCTTTATCATTTCGACTAGTAGTTTCTTTGGGTCTTTCGCTGAGCCTAGTAACTTTGTTGGGCCTTCTATCATTCATTCTGATTGTCTATTTGAGCCTTTTGTTTGGCTTAGTTGTTCATTTGGGCTTGTCTGGCTATTATTTTCTTCACTCCTTCTTTGGGCCTTCATAAGCTCATTGGGGGAGTTTGGACGTCACTTTGTTTGTCTTCTTGAGATTATTACTGGTTCCGATGGTTCAGATTTTCTTGTAGTGTCGTGGGATCCCAAAGGGTTTTTCTCCCACTACTTGTCTCTATGCTTCGCTGGTTTCATAATCATCTTCTCAAGGTATTTTCTTTCTCCACATTTGTTCTCTTGTGGATTTCTAGCTTTTCGCTTTATGAGTTTCATTTTTATGAGCGATTCTGAGAACAACTTTTCTAGCCCTGAATATTTTACTAGTGATTCTCTTCCTCCAGAGGGGTCTCGTAGTTCCTTTCTTTCCTCTAGGCCACAATTTTATCACGCCCTAAATGATGCTTTCGATTCCCGTCACTGTACATTTTTGATGGTCGAGGGAGCGTATTCGTTTGGTGGGTCTAAAGGACCTCCCTATAGTAAAAAGTCTTATTCCGAAGTGAGGCTTTCAAAGGGAAAAACAGATGTGGGTGGTCCTCACCTTCAGTCTGTTGTCACGAATGAGTCTCTAGATTAGTGGCAGCAAGACCAAGGCATGACGTCGATCACTCTCAATGCCCGAGTAGATAGATCTCCTGAAGGGGCTCCCGTCGGTTACGCTTGTGCCTTCATTATCTTCTTCGAGTAGTGTTCCCTTTTGTTTCCACTTCTTTGTGTCTTAGTTCATTTTCTGACAGGGTTGGGTTTGCCTATACCCCAACTTTGTCCTTCCTTTGTCTGAGTTGTACTTAGTTTATATGTGCACATTGCTAAGATGGCAATTGCTTTCACTTATGTCGATATAATTTCTCTTTATACCATCAAGCGCTTGGGTAGCTTCCTTTATCTATCATATAGGAAGCTGAAGTTGAAGGTTATTGATGGTCTCCTAGACAGAGATTCAGATTGGCGCCATTGCTATTTTTTCTTTCAGTGGATATGTTTGGCCAATCCTCCACCGAATGGGTATGAATTTCTGGCCTGTAGCAAGCCCTTTGTCGTCGTTAGGACTTATCGTACGGTTCGAGGGACTAATGTCTCGCTCCCTTCTGTTGATCGAAATGTTTCAGAAGGCCTATGTGGGGATGGTCGTGAGTGAAATTAAGGTTCGATTCCCTTTTCTTCTCTTTTTCTGTGAAAAATTTTATTCGTTCAACGCTAGGTTTTGATGTTCTATTTTTGGGAGGTGATGTCCGTAAATGAGTTTTGATACCTTGCTGAGAAGATAGAGATTAATGCCGACACTCGGGCCCACTTTGAGGCTATTCAGACAGAACTTTTTTAAGGTAAGGAGTCTTTACACGGCCTTGAATCCAAAGTCACAAGTCTGGTGTAGTCTAATAGGTCTGTGGATGTTGACATACAATCTCTCACCGCTAGGAATGGAGAGCTTGTTGCTGAGTCTGCTCAGAAAGACGCACTTTTTGCAGAGTGCCTCCTGCTTTCATGGAGACGATGGAGCAGAGATCACATGCAAATTAATGTGAGTCCAAGCTGCACCATTACATGAAAAATATATGCCTTATCAAGCAGTTTCAAGCATGTTGGATTGGTTTTTGCTAAGGAGCGTGCCAACCTTGTGGCTCTTGGTGAGGAAGTGGTGTCTCCTCTCAAAGAGCTGGAAACTCGTGAATTAGTTTTCAAGACGATGCTGGTAGAGCTAGGTGTTCGAGTTGCTCATGATGGCGAGGAGTCCACCATGCTTGATGTTTTTCTCAGTACTTCAGGTCGTAATCGGGCTTCTATTGATGGTACTACTCGTATTGAGGCTCCGAAATTGACCGCGGCGACTATGGTGATCCATGGATCTTCCTCCCTGGTTCTTGAAGATCTTGCTGTCATGGATGTGATTAATAGTGCAGAGAACTGTGCTCCTCTGTCCTTAGGTTGCAGATTCGCTAGTTGCCATCTGCTCATTTGTCTTGAGCTAGCAGAATCATTGGCCACTATTTTCTAACGAGGCGAGTTTATCTTGTGTTCTTTCTTGTAAATTTGTAGATCCGTTAGTCATCATTGCTTATCTTAATTAACACGTTTTTTTCATTATAAATTTTTGGCATTGTCTTTGGCGCTTTTACTTGACTTTTGGCTTTATATATTTTTATTAAGATATAGTTGGACTTAATTAAAGCGAGCTGCCTATGTACTCCAATGGGATCAAGCCTTAAACGCAGTTCAGTTTATTACATGTTTACTTTATGTCATTCATATTGCGGGTAGTACCTTTTCCTTTAGGAATAGTATTCTCTTAGATGGACCGCATTCCAAGTGTTTACCATGGCTTCTTTGTCTCTAGTTCCTCCAATCGGTATACCCTATCTAGTACAACTTGTGTTATGCGGTAGTGTCATTCCCAGTTTGCTTTGAGTTTACCTGCATTAAGCTCCCTCGTGTTGCTAAAGACTTTACTGAGTACGAGTCTCCTTCTTTAAATATTCTTTCCTTGACTCTGGAGTTATAGTGTCTCGCGGCAATTTGCAGGTGATTATGCATCCTTATCATTGCGAGATCTCTTCCTTAATCCACGAAGTCCAAATTATCTTCTAACATCTCGTAATTGAATCACTCATTGTCGTAATTGAGTGTCCTCCGTAGGTTTAGGATTAGGATTTCTGCTGGTGACATTGCTTTAATGCTAAAGGAGAAAGGGAATGGTGTTTCTCCTATTGAATTTTACAGCATGGTTCTATAACTCCATAGGACGGTTCGTAGCTTCTCGGCCCAATTCGACTTCTTATGGTGTAGTTGCTTCTTAAGGTTATTGAGAATGGTCTTATCGGTTGCCTCTGCCTGTACGTTAGCCTAGGGATACCTTAGCGTTGATGTTGTTAGCCGTATTGCTTGGTCTTCAAATAGTGCTATGACGGGCCTTGATGTCAAGTTTATCTCGTTGTCGGTCATAATTTCTTTTGGGAGTTCGTGCATTTATATGATGTTCTTCCACAATATGGTCCACACAGTTTCTCCGGTAATCAATGAGTAGGATTCCGCATTGACCCATTTTGTGAAGTAGTCTGTGAGAATATGTACAAACTCGTGCATTCGTATTTTGGATGGCTCCATCGGCCCGATGATGTCCATTGCCCAACGAAGGAAAGGGTAGGGAATGGATGTTGAAGTCAGAGCTTCTGTTGGTTAGTGTATGGTCGGGGCATGCCGCTGGTACTTATCACATCATCTCCTCGCTTTCTCCAATCCTCGTTGGCCAGTAGTATCCTTGATGGCTAGGACTCGACCTCCAGAGTGGCATCCGCACGAACCTTTATGGATTTCAGCGAGTAGTGCTTTGGCCTCATCTGTGCTTGCGCACCGTAAGTATGGGCCACTGAAGCTGCGCTTATATAGCTAGTCTTTGATTATGCAGTATCTGGCGCTCTGAATTTTAAGTTTCCATGTTTGTCAGTGATCTTTTGGTTATGTCATATGCTGGATGTATAGTACGATCAGAACCTTCTAGTTTGGTGCTGAACTTCGTGGAACTTCTGGATCGGACTAATTACTTGCTTCTTCATGTTGTTCCACAGCTAGCATCATTACATCGACTTGTTAGAGGCTAGGTTTCTCTTTACATTCAACTGGGATCACTCATCTTACTAACTGATCTAGCGTAGATGCTAATGCGGCTAATTCGTTTGCCGTAATATTTTTTTTCCGTGGTATCTTTGTCAGTTTGAAGTTATTAAACTTTGTCGTGAGCTCTTTCACCAATTGGAGAAAACTCTTTATCCTTAAATCCTTCGCGGCGTATTCTCCGCTACAGTGACTATCTACTAAATGAGAGTTTAAGTAAGCGTGAAGTGATTTTATTCCTAGACTTATAGCGAGTTACATGCCTGCTATGTAGGCCTCCTATTTCGCTTCGTTGTTCAAGGCTTGGTATCCTGTACAAAAAGATTATTCTATGATTTCCTCCGTCGGAGAGGTCAGCCAGATTACGATTCTAGCTCTCATTATTAACAATGCTCATTCATCGTGTAATTTCCAAGGCGGTAGTATACTGGCTCTCTAGTTGTGTTAGTTCAGCTACAAAATCGGCAAGGACCTGAGATTTCTCCTGCGCGTGCTCTATCACTATGGCTATAGTGTGGCTTTGGAAGTAGGGTTAGAGTTTTCGTGCCACTGTTAATATTTACAGTATTAAATTTTTTATAGTATGGTATCGGGTTTCTGCATCCGCTAATGACTTGCTTATGTAGTAGATTGGTTTTTGTTCTCGATGTTCCTCCCTAACTAATATTCCGCCAACTATGGCTCTAACACCGCAACATATAGGAAAAAAGTCTCCCCGTTTTCAGGTTTTGATGAGTGGAATGGCTAAGTATACCTTGAGCTTGTTTATCACTTCCCAGCGTTCGTCGTTCCAATTGAACTTCTTGTTTGCTTTGAGTAATTTGTAGAACGGGAGGCACTTGTCGGTTGATCTGGAAATGAAGTGATTTAGCACCGTGATCCTTCCCGTGAGTCGTTGCACCTCCTTTGGTGGTTTTGGAGCTAGTGTCAATGTTAGCGCACTTATTTGCTTCAGGTTTGCTTTTATTCTCTGTTATGTAACCAAATACCTTAGGATTTCCCATGATGTTATGCCAAAAGAGCACTTTGCTGGGTTGAGTTTCATCCCGTATTCGTTTAAAAATTTGAAGCACTCAGTAAACTGCGACATGTGGTCCTATAATGAGGTTGATTTGACCAGTGTGTCATCGATGTAAACTTACCATTGTCTGTCCCAATTGTGCATCGAATATCTTAATTACGAGTCACTAGTATATCGCTTTATCGGTTATAAAATGACTTTGTAGTAGTACGTCCCTCTATCGGCATGACTTTGTAGCAGTACGTCCCTTTATCGGTTATAAATAAGGTATTCTCCTGGTCCTATGGATGCATGGGTATTTGGTTATATCCTGCAAAAGCATCTATAAAAGATAATACTTTATATCTAGTGGTAGCTTCCACCAGCCTGTCGATGTGCAAGAGTGGGAAGCTATCTTTCAGGCACGTCTTGTTGAGATCCGTAAAGTCCATGCAGACCCACCATTTTCCATTCTTGCTTTTGACCACTATTGGGTTCGCTAATCAGTCAGGGTATTTAACTTTTCGTATCACTCCCAGCTTTAAAAGTCGTTCTACTTCGTTATTGACTACTTTGGTCGCACTCTGGTCCTAGCTTCCTCCACTTTTGCTTTATCGGCTTGAAGGTTTAATCCATGTTGAGTTCATGCGAGGTGATTGATGCATCGATTCCTATCACTAAGGACATTGTCCATGCAAAGGTGTTCACATTCTTGGTTAAAAACTGGATCAATTCCTTCTTGACATTTAGGTCGAGGTCCTGTCTTATTGCGAGTTGTCTCCCCGAGGTGTTGGAAATTTGACACATAGATGGTAGATGGAAGCCACTACTTTCATCCCGTGTAGCCATGGGCTTACTAGGATTGCACTGAAGGATGCTTATTTCTAAAGCACTACGAAGCTGACTAGTTTCCTAACTCTGCACGCTACTACAACAAGCCTAATTGTTCCCATTGAAAAGGTCGTCTCTCCGGTAGAGCTGGTGAGCGGGGTTGGTTTGCCTTCGAGTTCATTGTCTTTGAACCCCATTCGATTGAAGGCATCATAGAACAGTAGATCTACAGAGCTTCTGGTGTCCACTAGGATGCGTTCCATCGCGAGTTCCCCGACATCTAGTTGGATCACCAGAGCGTCATCATGGGGATAATTCAACCCTTCTACATATTCCGCCCTGAATGTAATGTTGGCGTGGTATTCCTGACTAGCTCAGGGGTTGTCCACCCTGTGCTGATGTATTTTAATCGAGTTTATTGAATCCTAGCAGAGCTGGGAGCCTCCCTAAATGAATGTGAACCTCATTTTCTGCCTTGGATGAAATGCTTCGTCTTCTTCGCTATCTTGTTGCTTGGTTCTTATGGGATTTATATCCCTTCTAGTGCTATCTCTACGGTCTTTTCATTCATTTTTCATTCCTTCAAGCTATTTGCTGCGAGTGTTGCTTGCTACCTTCTAGTCACCATTCTTCTGTTAGCTTGACGCCGATTTCGAGAGAAAACTAGTTTCGGCCCCACGGTGGGCTCAAAATTGTTTATACATGAAATCGAGAATTAAAAACCTTTTATTTGATTCAACAGATAAATACAAAGACTTTGGTTTATGTATCTACTTAGAACCCAATGATTTCTCTCTCTCGCGGACTCAGGCTAACTTGTTCTATGGTGATAGCACATTAGATTGTGTCTACTATCATTCGCGACTCTTGTGTTTATAGATGTTATTCTCTAGATTTTTGGGGAATATTCTAGGTGGTGTCTTCGTCGTCTTTACTACATCGATCAATCATTGCAGATTGACAAGATTTTGTTTCCTTAATTGGCTAGCACGCTGATTCTTCCTTCCTGGGATATATTCCTTCCTGTGATAGTGGGCACGCTGACATTTGTTCGCTTTATTAACTTTAAGCCGATACGTCGGCCTACTTCCTTCTTATTGGACTATCCTTTATTGGGCCCGAGCAATTTAGGACTATCCATAAACACGTTATAAGATTTATATTGTATGTATTTTGACTCTAAATCTTTTCTATAGTTTACAAATTTGAGCTTAATGTTTTTTTCTTTTTTTTTTGGGTCAGAATATAGGGCTCAGCCCCTACTTTATTGTTAACGAAAAGACAAACAATTACACTCTAACCAATATGGGTCTCGAAACCCCTACCATATCCTCCAGACATATCGAATCCGAAAAATCCAGACAATTATCCAAAGAATGAAAACCTAAAGCAAAGAAAAAGCATAGTTTGCTAATCTGTCGGCAAGATGGTTAGCCTCCCTATACGTGTGAGAAAACAGACCAACTAGTCCCTTGATAAAAAGCTATAACATAAACGTGTTAGGAAATACAGAGGATGTGAGTCACCCATCCCTGTCGTGACCACCAACTCCGAATTCACTTCTAATTCAAGTAAAGATTCGGAGAAGAAAGCAGCATAATAGCATTGAGGAACCATTCAAATCCAAATACCCTTCATAGCTGAACAATCTCTAAGAACATGTAATATTGTTTCATCCCTGCCTTTACAAATAGTACATACCTTAGAGGTCCCAATATGTTGTCGAACTCATTTTACATTAATGAGTATCACTTGACGAGCTACTAGCCATAAAAATATTTCCACTCTCTCCGGAGCCAAGACTTTCCAAATACGAGCAAAGAAGCCACTCATATTCTGTTTCACATGAGATCATGAGTCAAGAGCTTGTAAGTTGACTTAACCATGAAGAGTCCATCAACACTACCACTCCACGCTATATGATTCCGAGAACCTATGATATTATCCACCACTAACATCGTAAGTTGTAACCTAACAAATTCCGGAAGTAGAGGACCCAAACTTGCCATGTCCCAACTTGACCCATCACGCCAATAATCTTTTATCCTATGGTTCTAGGTACAGGTTGATAAGCTTACTCACCTAAATGCTTATCGTCCAACCATCGAACCTTCCAAAATAGAGCAATCTGACCATCGCCAATTATCCATCTCAGCCTTGGTAAGATAATTTCCCAAACACCAATCATCACACTCGACTAGGTTTAGGACCACATACTTTTCGGTAAAAGCCAATCACCATCTGTTACATTACCGGCCTTTTACTTATCTCGTAAAACTCGAGCCCATAAACCCTCTATATCTTGCAATAATCTCCCGCCAATTTTGGATAATAAAGCATGGTTCATAAGTTGTGATTTTTGAATTCCTAAGCTACCCTCCGCCATAAGAAGACATACACAATCCCAAGCTACAAGATGAATCTTTCTCCTTTTCGCCGAGCTCCCCCAGATGAACGATCTTTATATCATATCAAGTCTATCCAAGGTAAGCTTTGGGAGGGCTATTATACTCATAGAATTGATCAGAATGGAGGATAAAACCGATTTTGTTAGTGTTACCCTGCCATCAAAACTCAAAAATCCTCTATTCCACATTGAGAGCCTCATGGCATAAACCATGTGCCACAACCGGAATAGACGTGTTGCTCACAAAAGAGAATACCACCATCTCATTCTCTTTATTCTCAATCTCCAAAATCTTAACTTTACTCAACTCGGAAGACCATCAACATTTAGGTTCTCAAACCTGTTCTAGGTCGGTACATCTACCACATTTGTCTTACTCGTGATCTCGGTCAAAATACGACCTAATTATGTTCCTGATTTACCAACCTTCGTAATGAAACCAGTCACTAAGTCTATAGATCCTTTATCCTTATTTGAACTATTACCATGCTTCCAAAGTACATTCAGAGTTGCGGTTTTCACATTAGCTCCAGGTGATTGTAAGACCAACTTTGAAGGTCCACTCACACCAACACCAACGTTTTGTACTCCTCTAGTATTACCCTTGCCTATTACAGCACCAGACAAATTTCAGAATCATACCAAATGCATGAACACCATTCTTCGCATCTCTAGATGGTCTAACTAGAGCAGTTTACACTGCAACACTATTATGCTGAAACCCAACAACATTCGACTTAGAAGACCCACTCGCAGTAGAAGTAGTTTCACGCATTGCCACTTTACGTGAACATACATGAACCTGATGACCTAAATCCCACATGACGAGCAGATTAAGTTCAACCTTCGTACTCAATAAAATATCGATCCTCTTTAATAAGGATGGTTCCCTTCAATAGTTTCGATAAATCAACCTTAACACACAACCTTGCAAAACGCGCTCTTTCAATGTTCATAGTCAGGTCAACTTTCACAAGATTACCCACACCTCTAGCAATACCTAAAAGGATTTTTTTTGGGTAGAAGTTAGCTGGGATATCCAAAAGACAAATCCACACTGGAGTATTTCTAATATCATCATGCCTAGGATTAAAATCAGAGGACCAAGCTTGAACCATAAGGTAGCTCTTAAACACCCTCCATGGGCCACTAGAGCGAACTTCCAAATAATCCCTCTCATCAACAAACTAGATCATTTAAAAAGGAATGTGGAAGATCGATAACATTCATCTCTTCTCTCGATTTCCATAATTCTGTGAGCCTCTTTCTCAATGATAACAAAATAATGTTTTGCACTAAAACCTTCATCAGCATACAATTATTCCATAGCTTATTCATCGCAATCAAAACATCATGGTCGATAGAAATGGAAGCTTCTCCCTTCGCTTCGTGGAGGAAATCAACACGAACTCTTTCTGCAACAAAAACCCGATCCAGCAACTCCTCCAGACACAACCAACCACCCAACCCCATGACGTACCCTTCCGCACATCCGGAGGATTCCTCGGAGGTGATACTCGATTGATTACGTCAGCCATAAGCGTGTCCTGCACTCCTCCATTCAAAACCCTAGAATCCTCATGATGAGTCTAGTATTATTATAGTTTAGGTTTTTGTCTTAACAGAAAAAAAATCTTTTTATAAATAAGAAATTGGTCTTCTTTTTTTTTTTTTTTTTTTTTTAA